>OY720455.1:17086960-17309460 GCA_963082715.1 Harpalus rubripes
AGTAGATTAAATGGAATATTTATTACAAAATAAAAACCTGTTCCAATCCCAATGATGTTTTGTTATGTAATTTAATGACCGTTTAAATTTTAATTAACGATACCATTAGTGACATGCTAGACAAAACCAAAACTCCAAACCAGCTAGAGAGCGGAGTGTGTACTTCGAACTAGACCAGGCGGTAGGTATAACTTCAGAATCAGATTAAATATAAAAAAGTTTCCTATATGTTGTAATTGAAATCAATCATACTGCATAATAAAATGTATACAGGTGAGTCTGGGAAGACGCCCCCCTCCCCTTTAACTTTTTTATTATAAGTAATAGAAAAAGATGGCTCATATAAAAGTTTTATTATTTTACATATAGTATTTGATGGCAGATGTAGATATTTTTTTATAAAGTCAGGTTTACAAGATACGACTATCAACTTTTATTTTTCAAATGGAAACCTATAATTATTTTAATAAAATAGAAACCGCCATTTTTTCTCTTTTCAACGATGTATTATTTTTTATTAATGTATTTGAAAAATTTCGAGAAAAATGAGATAATTTGGAAATATTAGAAATAATTTTTAAACAAATATTATAGGTGGCTAAGTGAAAATAAACAAAACGTAACAGTGCTATACAACTTAGCACACTAAAACAACAACGTCTAGGAAACCGCTCCCGGTAAATTCTTTTTGCTCTTCTTAGGATTCCAGTCGATTCACCAATTATTAGAATCATATTAATTAATTAGTTCTTCGTAAACATTTCAAAATGTTTTTTTTTTGTTTACAAAATAAGTTAAATTAAGTAACAAACAAATGTATACTTTTTGACAGTAATTTAATTGTTTTACATTGTTACGTTTTGCTTATTTTCACATAGACACCTATAATATTGTTTAAGAATTATTTATAATATTTCTAAATTATCTAATTTTTCTCGAAATTTTTCAAATACATTAATAACAAATAATACATCGTTGAAAAGAGAAAAAAATGGCGGTTTCTATTTTATTGAAATACTTATAGGTTGCCATTTGAAAAATAAAAGTTGATAGTCGTATCTTGTAAACCTGACTTTATAAAAATATCTAGATACATCTGCCATCAAATAGTATATGTAAAATAATAAAACTTTTATATGAGTCTTCCCAGACTCACCCTGTATGTTCCTATTTAAAATAAAAAATCTGTTGTGGCCAGCACAATATCTCACGCTATTTTCATTTTATGTTACATATAAGTATAGAATTTAACTTTTCCTACACACACAAATAATGTAACGGTTTATAGTCATTTAAACGCATTTTGAGTTTTTACCGTCTTCTGTATATTAGCCCAAATTGTATATTTCGTTTTATGAGGAATTTTGTCCTACTCTTCTAATATGTTCAAGATTCTTTAAATTTATTGGCGGTATTAGCGGTATTTCTTAAGGATAATAATATATCTATGATTTTAAATATTTAATTAAAAATACAATAAGAAATATTAAATATACTTCCCAAAAAAGTTTTTAGTAACGCCAGTAAAACTGTTGATTTTTGCCACCGAAATTTTGCATTTATCTGTCAATTACGAACTATAATATCTCAACTGGTTTCCATGGAGCTGTTTGAACAGCGATATTTATTACAGATTATTCTATATATTATTATTTATTATATCTCTAAATTGATTGATTGAGGATTTAGTCTTTATTGTTTGTAATAAAATAAATTTTAAGAAAATAATATTTTGAAGATTTTTTTAGAAACTATTACTTCCAGTTGTCCAGTTGTTACCAAAACCTTATCAGCTCTTCCCATTAAAGTTAGATTGAAGAATGCGCAGTTAAAAATGTTTTAATTCTTATAGTATTTGAGAAACCGTAACTCCACACACACACACGCACCCGCACCCGCACCCGCATCCGCACCCGCACCACCACACGCACACGCACACATATATACAGGGTGTACATGAAATAAGTGCATTAATTTTAATCAGTAATGTAACTCGATGAGAGCAACAATATTTCTTAATAACTTTTTTTTCTAAGTCTTTTAGATTTTGAGTTAAAATTCTTTAAAGATTTGCTGCATATTTCGTTACCCGCTCATGGAGAACAAATGGCAGCTGCCATTCAAGTTAGATACAAACAGCTCAAAAATTGTCGGTTATCGGTTACACTTACAGTCACAGTAATTAATAAACGAATCAAGAGAAATAACATTATTATTAATTAATACGTAATAATACAATTTTTAAATTAAATAAATTTAAATTTTGGATAACAAAATTATAAAGTGGTCTATTAAAACAGGCTTTTATTGTGAATAGAGGAAGACAAGGAAGGACGGGGTAACTAGAGGAAGGGCAAAAGCATAATTATTAGGTTATGAGATAATTATTTATTGTCGACAAATCATAATAGTTTAAATACGTTATTCAAAAAATGTAAGTACAAACTTTTGTCCATTTAAAAGAGGTACATGAGTACCAATAATTAGTCGTCCATTTATTGTTCCCCAAACATTTTTTAATGAAAATTTTAACAGCATTTTCGTCTGTCGAGATGTGTATTGTGCATATTAAATACACCTGCCCAAGTAAATTCAGTCTCATGAATGAACATTATGAGCCATTCCCAAAATTGAAGTCTGTTATGCTGAAAACATTAAACTTTTTGCACATGGTATGGATACAACTGTTGCTTTTTTAAAAATTGTCATATGTGACACTCCGTATTGTGATAAAGATGTACAAGATTAACAAATGTGCGAATATTAAGAACAAAATGATTTGGTGATGATTTGGAAACGCTCCGTGTAAATGCGTTGGCAACTCCATGACACTGTCTTTATGTCAACCGTGATGTCAAGTAAAATGTAGTACAGATACGAGTAAAAAATAAATAAATAAACCATGGGTAAGTAATTACAATGTCTGTGTACTCGCATTTTGACAGAATTTTACCTTATAAACAAGTTTATTACTAATGTCAAAATTTAATTGCAACAATTGACAGGACTGCCAATTGTTAAACAAAATTTTTCATAGCTATTGCTACTGCATTCAATTATCACAAAAATATTTGGAACGACTCGCCAATTTACGGGGTGGTAAAAATGCTAAAAAAATATGCGATTTCGAGAAAAAGTTATTAAGAAATATTGTTGCTCTCGATGAGTTATATTACTGGTTAAATTTAATGCACTTATTTCATTTACACCCTGCATATATATATATATATATATATATATATATATATATATATATATATATATATATATATATATATATATATAATAATAATAATAATAATAATAATAATAATAATAATAATAATAATAATAATAATAATAATAATAATAATAATAATAATAATAATATATATACACGCACGCACACACACACATACACACACACACACACACACACACACACACACACACACACACACACACACACACACACACACACACACACATACAAACGAGCGCCCGGTACGGTCATCATCGTAAACATGTTATAATCTGATTCTAGGGAACTTAAACGTGCTTATTCATTAAAATCTGGATATGCGATTTTTTGCATGAATCCAATACTTCTCTTAGCGAGAGGTAAAAAGTTAGAGCCAGTTAGAGAATCACTGGTCAAAGAATATTTTTCTATTTATTACATTATTCTTTTCAAAAAGAAATTGTTTGTCCATTAACCTGCTTTGAAGCTCATATAGTGCTCGAAATAGCAATGACCTGTGATCGCTCATTTAAAATGTACACACCGTACAAGACGAGTATGTATGATGCTATATATACATTATTTTACCTTCTACTTAAATGTAGTACAAAATAACATTAACATTGGCTATGATATAATTATCTTGCTATCAACCAACATTTAGTATACTCATGTAGTACATATGTAGTACATAGTTGGTCTTTAAACCTATAAAAATATAAACGCACCCTATAAATTTCTGTAATAATATGTTTAAGATTTTATTGGCAAATAATTGAACGTTGACGTCAAAATTGGATAATTATTACACCAATATAATTCTTCCCAAAGTGTAATAGAAAATTAAGAATGCAGAAATTACTTTAAAAAAATAACATGTCACATAAGTTTTCGGATAAATTTTGAGTAGATGTATAGTTTGTTTCAAGATATTTGGAAACGTACCTGCTTCGACTTACGCAGCGAGTGGTTTTTTAAATGAGTAACATGACAGGATTGTAACAAAATATTTGAATTTTTTCATTTGTTTCTTAATAAATTCCAATATTTTTACCCCAATAAATTAATAATTCGTGTTTTATTAATGTTTAAAACAAAAGAATGTAGACTTGTTATCATTGAAAAGCTTATAAATTAAGCAAAAAGACAACACTATTTTCAACATAGGTTCCCATTTAAAAAATCATAAGTTTGTGTTATATATCGAGAATTATGAAGTTTTCAAAAAATCTAATTACGCCATTTTATTCTATCTAAAAAACAGTAAAATTTGTGTAAAAACAATTTTTCTCTAACTATCATATAAATAAGATATATTTTCAAAACAAACGAGGAACGAGTTTTTGCTTGTAGCTCAGAATCAAAAGAAGGTCGAAAATTTCTGTGGTGACTATTAAACTTTTCTCAAAAAGTTGACCCTGCAATGTGCAAACGGTTTTGATCTATCGTTAATATTACCTGAGATACCTTAAAAAAACATCGAAAATGAGACACCTGTACAGGGTGTAAATCGAAAAGTGGAACATAGCAGTTTTCTTTTGCGCAAACATCACCTAATTATTTTGTGCAGAAATACTTCAAATAAAAGTTACAGAGATTTAAATTCTTCTTCCAAATCATGTGAAACGATTATTTTACCTCTTTGTGTAAACGTGTAAATTAATTATTAAGTTGCAGATTTCATGAGCTTTTGATCTAGACAGCCAAGGATTTATGACAAAAAATAAACAAATGCGTTATTTTTAATTGTCAGTTAGAACTAGATTTAGATTACAATACTAAATTATCACAAAATTCAAAAAAGGTAAATTATTTTACTTCTAATTGACAGTTAAAAACAATGCATTTGTTTATTTTTTGTCATAAATCCTTGGCTGCCTAGATCAAAAGTTCATAAAAAATGTAAATATATAATTAATCGTTTCATATGCTTTAGGTGAAGAATTTTAACTTTTATTTGAAGTATTTTTGCATAAAATAATTAGGTAACGTTTGCGCAAAGAAAAACTTATTCCCCATGTTGAACACCTATGTTTCACTTTTCGATTTACACCTATGTACAAGGAAGTAATAAACAATCAGAGTTACATTTTATAAGTGACTTGGTTTCTAAAATTTGGTTTTGCTCTTATACCTACTCTGATAATTCGGTTTAAAGTACTAATACTAAGTGGCTTATGAAATAAAATTGGCACCTGTATTATTTCTGCAGAGTTATATGTTCTACAACTTTTATTAGAAGCTTATTTTCCTAAAGAAACAAATTATTAATGGGGTATAGTGACATTATTATCACTATGGCACGAGCGTTGTAGATAATTTATGCCCTAGCGGTAAAAATATAAACCAGATCATACTGACGTTACACCATAATCATTTCCTTTCTCCAAAATATTCATTTGTAAATAATTATATTATCAGAAAAAATGTATAAGTTTTATTATATACGAGTATTATAATTGATAACTATAGCCACATATCCCGTTGTGACTTCCGTAAAATGTACTTAAATAAAATATAATTAATAGCAGATAAAATAGACGTAGAATAAAATTTAAAAATAAATTCATTAAAAAACATAAGACAAATTATTATAAACAATAAATATTTACAGTTGTCACTCAGTTGTCATATTAACAGTAGGTAATTGCTATCAATGATAACTCTATCAATATTGACATTTGAAAGTGCGTCTTAAACATGTTTCCTAATATAGCAATAAGAATTGTTTACGTTAACCTTCCTTCAATGGTAAGAATTAAAAAACAGCTAGTCTTTGTGAAGATGTGATTTTAATAACTCACCGACTTCCGAGTCTTTAGGTTTTTTCTTTTTAGGAACGCTGTTGAATTTTAAATTAAGTTGTTGTGGTTTCTTTATTCTTATCAATGAGATTTCTTTGTATTTCATTTCACAATGAATTTCATTTCTTGGAACATGTTATACAAAGAAAATAAAAATTAACACTTTTAAATATGGAAATTCTGTTTTTAAACAAATCTTAGTAGATGATAATTATAAGCGAAAGCGGAAGTAGAATTTAGGTTCTTTTCATCCCAAAAAGTTTAAGTTGACCCCTAATTTTGTAATTTAAACTATAGGTTTAAAATTAATAATATTGAAAATAACCATTGAGTCAGTAACAAATTTGACCTTATTTCAAGCATCCACAGAAAAATTATTGAGAAGTTAAAAGCACTGATCTCACCAGAATCAGAAAGGTTATATCAGTCATAAAATATCACCATTTAATCAAAACATATTGAAAACAAATGAAAGATCAATACAAGTCGGCCAATAGGGCGCGAGCAGACACGTGATTCGAGCGGCCTTGATATGCTTTTAATCAGCTGATTTGTGTGCGCGTGTCACTTTGACAAGACCAATGTTTTGACATATTTTGATTTTGAACGGCTAAAATGTTATTATGTGATGTGTCGTAATGTAAAGGCTTTATTTGAAGATATTTTTGTTTAAAACTTTGTCCTATGTTTATCTGTAAATTTATATTAATTTTGCATTATTAATAGTATTTTTTTATTTATAACTAAATTAACCTTTACTCTGTATTTGGAGATTCTGTTGGGTAATAAAATTATTATTATTTTACAATTTTCAGGCAGCAAAACAGATGAAATTAAAAATAACTTTTTAGCAATTCAAAATTAAAATAAGTAAAAACATTGGTCTTGTCAAAGTGCCATTGTTCTTATCAAAATGGCACGCACACATATATCAGCTGATTCCAAACTCTTCATGGTTGCTCGAGACACGTGTCTGCTCGCGTCCTATACAATAATTCACAGATACGAAACCCAACTTTCTCAGCCCTATTCATAGAACCTATAATCTTTCGTTAGTCGCGCGGACTTTTGTGACGATTTTAGTTGCGTGCATGGCCTACATACGTAGACCATTTAAATATTGCTTTATAACATTTGTTTTAATAAAGAAAAATTTAATGAGACATTAATTCTTATATTGATTGAAGTTTTTTCTTTCACATGAAATAAAATGGTAATATTTACATTTCGAATGGCTGCAAAATTTTATAAATATACAAAATAAATGTTATTCGCTTTAAAATGATAAAGTATGTTATTTATACATAACAGTTAATCATAAAAAATAAAATAAAGAACAATAGAACGAAAAAATAAATACTAAGAAAAAAAATTAAAGTCAAATTGGCCTCTGTGATGGAGTACGACCTCCACAATTCTTCAAACCATTTCATCCGATCATTAATAGTCTCGATTCGAATTTTGTATGTAGATATATAGAGACATGTCTACTTCTAAAATTAACAACAATAATAAGGGCCTAAAGTAAATTTAAATAATTATAATAGTAACAAAAATTTTAAAAAAATTTGGATCGGAAATAAAATATAACACGGTTACTCGAGCGGTCTACAATCGTATTTACAAAATGTATTTAGCGAAGCCCGCCCCCCCTCTCATCAATGAGCAACTACACAAATTTTGGAAAGTCGGCGCCCCTGGTATAGGGCGCGAGCAGACACGTGACTTGGGCGTCCTTGACGTACTTGGAATCAGCTGATTTGTGTGCGCATGTCGTTTTGACAAGAACAATGTCACTTTGACAAGACCAATGTTTTGACTTATTTTGATTTTAAACTGCTAAAATGTTATTAATGTACAATTTTCAGGCAGTAAAACACATAAAATTAAAAATAATACCTTCTCAACAGTTTAAAATTAAAATAAGTTAAAACATTGGTCTTATCAAAGTGACATTGTTCTTGTCAAAGTGACAAGCGCACACAAATCAGCTGATTCCTAGCACGTCAAGGACGCTCGAGTCACGTGTCTGCTCGCGCCCTATATCATGATTCAAGTTGTTCATATAATTTTTCAAGATCGTTTATTGTTGATCACTGAGTTTATTTTGTTTTCTGCTGTATTTATATTATTTAATTGATTTATTTTATTATACAATGCAATAAAGTTATTGAAAATAAGATACATGGTTCAATTTTTTTTAGGATTTTATTTTAATGGGGGACTTATGATTTAAGAGTTTTACTGTTGCCATCTACTGAGTTTTGAAGTAACCTTTTAGACAAAGACGACAAACTTGAAGAAAGAGACAGCAAAGCACTACCATGACCTTTTAGATATAATCTAAAACAGTATTTAAATGTTTTAGATAATTTTGTGTTTCGGTATTATTATTTTTTTAGAATTTATCGTTAGCTAACAAATAATTATTATAACAAAACTGATTACTCATATATATGTCAAACACCATACCACAAAATAAAACAGCAAATATCAAAACGGATTAGGACAAGGAAGAGAAGAGAGGCCATGGTAATACAAAACCATCTCCTGCCGTCTTTTTCTAAAGACATGTAGTACTGGAGGGGAGAATGTATGTTGTGTGACGTCAATTTCATAAGTCCCCATTATTTCCCTTCAGCAATAATATATACTACTATTCGTTCCCTCCATATCTTAAATAGTCCCAACTAATCTTCTTTTGAAATGCTTTAAAGCTAATTTTTGAGAGACTTAAAAACTGTCAAATTAATTTGTAAATACTTATGTCCATTTGTAAAATCTTGAATAACAATATACAAATATCTACCTACTTAAAATACAAAATTATTATATAGGTACTTAATAGGAGGTTGGATTATGTTGACAAATGTAAATATGCTTACACACTTATTATTTACATATTTATATATTTAACACGCATATACTTATTTTAAAAGCGATAATTCTGCTTTGAAGAAATTAAAATAAATGAATAAACATAATTTTGAAAGAGATAAAAAAACGAACAACTTACTTAGCTTGTATATCTCTATAAATACAGGGTGCCCATTTTATGTGTTTGTTTCTGTGGTAACTATAAGAGAAACGCATAGTTATCAGAGGTTTATAGTACGTTTATACGACCGATTTTCACGGGATAAGAAATACTGGTGTTTATTCCTTAGTTTATCCTATCTGAGGTTTATCCGTGGTTTGTAAAATACAATTTTCAATTTTATATCCGGCAGAGCGTTATACGAGGTTTATCAGTGATTGTAAAAGTAGCTCTAAATTAAAATAATCATAGAGTATGTTTATATCGACGTCCTTAATCGGATTTAATTGGAATTAGGACTAGAAATCGTATTTAAGAAAACGATGGAAACTATCTGGATTGGGTTTTTGAATCGGATTCTTAATCGACTTTATACCAACGAGATTTATACATAAATCCGATTAACTTTCGCGAGATAAACAGCGGTTTAACTGAAAATTCAATAGTAGGGACTGAAACAATGAAAAAACGCAGAGTAATTTACTCATTTTTCATGGTTTGACAGTTAATACCTATATGTCAACGATAAGTTAGTATAATTATTAGAAGATCAATGAGAAATCCGTGGACGCAACAAGAAACGGAATATTTTTTGAAATTAATCCTGGAAAGAAAAATAATTGATTTGTTAAATGAAAAAACTAAGTAAATGTTAGATGAATAATCTAAGTAAATGTGAAGTCAAACTTATCAAAAGTCAAAATTAATACCAGTCAACAATGTTCTACGTATTCTATGATGCTATGCCAACAGGATCAATAATAAATCCAATGAAATGTACAGTAAATTCGAATGTACTTGATTGCTTTAAATTTTTCTGGTGGTATAAATATAGGGTGACCATACATCCCGTTTTGAACGGGCAGTCTCATTTCTTTACCATGTACCAGCCGTCCCGTCGTTTTTTTAAATAACACATTTGTCCCGTTTTAGAAGATTTATCTCCTTTTAAAAGATTTATATCACTTTAAAAAATAAAACAAAACTTGGTTTACAATTTTTATAATTATTTTATAATTATAATAGTAATGTACAAGACCTGTAACTGATACTTTACTGGGTGATCAAGCATATTCCAGAGCGGCTCGTAAAGACTCTTTCAGGTCATGTTGGGTACAATTTTTTTCGCTGTTCTGAAAAAAGGATAATTATCAATCTATAGATATACATTATTTTATTTTATATTGCGATCAAATAAGAAATAAATAAATAAACATATAGAACCATTCATGCAGGAATCGGATAATTACTTTCCGAACCCTTTAATAAATTATTGAACTTATATCATATTGACAAATTTTGATTTTGATTACACCCCCCCCCCCCTGTCCCGTTTTCATAACGGTCACCCTATATAAACAGTTAAGATTTACGATTTATTTAAATCCGATTTGATTAGAAATCCGATTAAGAACTTCGATATAAACTTACAGTAACTATAAGAGCAAAACAATTTTTTAAAAAAACAAGTCGCTTATGAAATGTAGCATAAAATACCTATTTATGAATTTTCAGGCGGGAACAGACAAAATGGGCACCTGTATAATAACAATAATCTAACATAAATTATGTTCAGATGCAGGTATTTAGAAAAATTGTAAGTGAAAATATTCAAATATTCACATTATTATCTGGCCGTACGCTTTTCGTTATTTTATAAAACATCTAGCCATACTGTAAAACATCGCTCAAAGAAGGTTTATAATCTGGCCGCGTTTTATAAAAAGACAGGTTTAACAATCTGGCTACGATAGGCAACATAAAAGTCATTCTCTTATGCATTAGAACACTCGTCAATTATATGTAATTGAAAAGTACTTTCTATGCATTTGACATTTCTTAAGATTGTTTGGAAATTTGAAGAATTTTCACGTCATTCTATTTAAATAACATATTCAACTCATGTTTTAAATATCCTAAAAATTTTGCACAAACATATTCCTAGAAAAATGTTTTGAGTATTTATTTATATAGATTCTTGCCGAAAATATGTTATTTGCTTATAAATAATTAAAAATAAACAACTTCTGAAGTTCAATGTCAAAGTTTCACCTTAGCAGTTACATACTTGAATGCTTAAATTTTTTTCTTATTAGGTATAAAGGTAGGTATTGGAATACAATACATATCTGAATAGTGAATATGTGCAGTTAGGTCCAATTGTAAATTATGTTATAAATGGTATATAAAATTGTATACTGGCTGTCCCCGAGAAAACCGGCAAACTTTAACTACGTATTCTAGACGTCATTCTAAGTAAAAAAAGTTCTTATAAACTGGGGGTCAATGGGGTGTGTGACCATATTCGAATTTCAATATATATGTCGTAAAATATAAAAACAAACTACTATAGCTTTTTATTATAATAATAAAAACGAAACATTAATTTGTAATAATCTTGTTATTAACAATTTACTGTTTTGGAGAAGGGATATATGCCGTAAGTATGGTAGAATCGTGGACAAAGACAAATAGACTGCGGGAAGGAAAGAGACAGTTATAAATCAGCCTATCAGCGCCGCGTTTATGTTGTGGTAGGCGTGGCAGGGTGGGGCATGGTCACATCTGGCTATAACTATCTCTTTCCCTCCCAGTCTAACCGTCTTTTTTCAAGCCTCTACCATTCTTACGTCACAAATCCCTTCCCCAAATTTTTAATAATTATTTTCTCGTGAAATACGAATAATTAATCGATGTAAAAAAATACGGGTGTTTTATTTTTTTGTCTAGTATCATATTATGTAAAAATAAAAATTTGGTCACATACCCCATTCTTCTCCGTTTTAGAGATATCAACAAAAATAACGTAAGCAAATAAACAAAAAATAAAACGAAGAAGAATTGACCCATAGTTTATACGTATGTACATAGTAAAGGAAGTACTGTAACCGCGAAAAATTTCGGTTTTCAGATTTCAACGGAAATAACCATTTGGACCATCCCTGAATCCATTTTGACTAATTTCGTTGTGACGTCTGTACGTACATATATCGCAAGAATTAAAAACGGTAAGCCGTAGAAAGTCGAAATTTTGTATTTAGGTTTACTGTGACATCTAGTTGTGCACCTCCCTTTTTGGTCATTGCATAATTTCCAGAAGTGGTACTTTACTTGAAGCCTATAATAGATTTTAATGAAAAACTATTTTAAAATATAATCGAAAACTTTTCAAGTATGGTATATAAGACTTTTATGTCAATGGGAATAACATAGTAGATATTGGTTAAAATAGGCTATCCGGAAGTAATATATTACCTGAAGTTGTTAACAATTTTCTTGAATATAATGTTATTTTGATTTTAGAAATAAATGCTTCAAATAATAAGCGTTTTTGAGAATTAAATTCTGCGTCTTGTACATCAATTTATTAAATTAAATTTTGATGTCAAATTACGTCAAATACATACGTCCAATTTTATAATTGGATCCATACTTCTTGCATTGGTCTTGCGTACAAGGAAGTCGTGTGGTGTCCACATCAGATTTTTTTTACTTTGAATGACCCCTCAAATACATAGTTAAAGTTTGGCTCTTTCCTCAGTGTATACCCTGTATAACCGATATTTATACCTTTTTTGCACGATCGGGTTTACTTAAATGTTTATCACACAGGAGGCGAGACGGTAATAAATAAAAACAAAGATCAAAGCTTACTTAAAAATGAAAACAATTTTTTTTAATATGTCAAATAATTTTCAAATCTTTTTTTTTTAAATTTCGTGCAAAAAATGTTATAAGCATCATGAATGTTAAAGAATTACCGATTGTAGACAAAATTGGGGCCTTCGCTTCGCTCATTCTCCAAACATTGTCTTCGGTTGGAAAACTGTCTTTACCATTCATAATACTTAATAAACTACTATGAATAGCGAAATAAATTACACAATAATAGTATAAAAAAATCATCTGTTTCAAGGAAAACGGTTAAGATATTCAAATGTTTGCAAATGACACATGAAAGTCATTGTCAAAAAAAAGAATTACTTTATATTTTGTAACAATAAATTATTACTGTTATAAGATTCTTTACAAGCAAATAAAAATTAACATTTTTCGGTCGATGGATTATTTATGGTTTCCATTAAATAAATACTGTGAGACAACTTCTTAATTTTTTGACATATTAGTGATGCTAATAAAGGGACAAAGATAGTGATCGAACAAAATTTTGTCTCTGCCAGTAAACAGACTATAAAAATATAACAAAATTATAAAACATTTTTCTCAATTTGTATAGTGAAGAAATTATTTGAAAATTAAATATTGGTCAAGGCCGCCGGTCGCCACATTTTACTTAGTACAATAATTATTTGATTTGATAGCAGAGGTAAACCTCGCAAACCCCGCAAAAACTCCTTTTTCTCTGCTTTATAATAAACTATTGGAGTTCGGATCCATGTTGATTAAGCTTTTTTACTCATTTTGGCCAGTATTATATGCCCTTAAAGTTTGAACTCGAAGTTGTGAAGCATCCTGTATATATATATATATATATATATATATATATATATATATATATATATATATATATATATAAACAATTATTCACGAAAGATGACTATTCAAGGTCATTTGTGAGCCGTCTGATATAATATTACTTGCAGATAACTTCATTGCATTTCGTTTGCATAGGCGTGCAACATGAAATATTTATGGACACATTTTTTTTTAAATAATGCCTTTCTGAAAGATTTATGTTCTTCACTTATGTTTTTGCAAAATACAAAAACAGACTTAACTTATAAACAAAGGAATAATAATTTGATCTAAACGTCAACGCCACTGGGTAAATATTAGCAAAGAGAGCAGTGCAGTAGATAATTAGGTATCTGTAATTCTACGACATATGTCATTATTATTTATAGTCTGTTAGAAAGTATTGCCACTATTTACGTATATCTGTCACACGCCATAAATTAAATAGACATAGGTCAAATAATCTTTCTCTTTCTAATACAAAATGTTGCTAAGCTACTGCTATAAAGTGATGTGTATTCTTTCTTCGAACAAATGACCTTGAATAGTCATCTTTCGTGAATAATAGTGTATATAATGATTATAACCAAAACAATGCAATTACAATAAAGAAAATTTTATTACAATAATGAAAACGACTAACCAATACTGTTTCTTCTTATTTTTGGGCCCAAAATGTTTCTTGTATTATAGTCTCTTTATAGAGAAAGCCGGCCCTGCACATATAAGTGAAATATTCACTTAACTCAGGAACGGAGTTCGATTGAAATCCGGAAAACGTGTGTATATTATTCGCAAGTGAAGAAGAGGCGGAGCTAAGCTCGTGACGTACTTCTCCGCTTCATCTAGAAATTATGATTAGCATTCTCTTGGTTTTTGATTTTACCTGATTCGAATCTTTGTTTCCTTGAATCTAGTACTGGATTATTTACAGACTTTGGAAGATTAATAGATGGATAAGCAATACGATTTCAATGTTTCTTTATGCAGCCATATCTACAAGTTTAGATTTCATTACAAAATATTTTAAGAAAGGCATGCAGTGATTATTATCATGCAGTTATACCACCTGACAAAATATAATTTTCCTTCCCCATTTATAAAACATGTATCCATAACTTTCGTCCATCAACTATTTCAAATTATCCTTATAAATTTTTCTATAGAATTTTGGTTCCTGTTGAAGTTTTAGATGTTGTTATTAGTACTGCAAATTTCACACAAAACATAATTTATTTGTCAAATAAATTATAGAAACGTTGTGTTCTCCGCTATAGCTCGGCTGGGACTTTTCGTCGTTAGACGTCATGTTGTTTTATTTCACTAGCGACAGGAGATGGCGCTCACATCCGCGCTAGTTTTAAGTACTCGAAATTACACTGGGTATACTAGTTTGTCTCCAATTACAGCTGATCAGAGAGGTCAAAACTATTCCCTATTCTCTGTTTGCAATACTGAATGGTTTAAATGGAATAAGGTTTGTCATCAATAATTAAATTATAATTTTGACTCATAGTTTTGTTTTAATCGGAAAATTTATTAAATATAATTATAATTCAAATTGTTATTCATACAACAAATAACACTTTGGTTATAATATCATTAATATGTATAACGATGCGGAATTTTTTTATGATATAATGATTTAAATTTTATTTACGTAAAAAAATTCATAGAACTCTAATCAAGATCAAAACAGGTATCATTTGAATATTAAACATATTCATTACACTGTAAAATGTATTTATGTGTAATATGTTTTCATCGGAAAAATATTTAATCACCATATTGTAAACTAATTACCTAATATATTTGTTTATGTTATTGAGGATTTCCCAAATTATTAATTGCACCACACATCTGTAATTGTTGCAAATGGATTGAAAACAATTAAGATGGTAAAATAAAGTCGTCCATATTTTACAGAATATTCCATAAAATTAATATCAATATAAACGATTGAGGGTTACACAAGAATTGAGAATAAGAAAATCAAATAGGCCGTGGAAACCAAAATATGCACTTTCAGTTATTTGTCATTTGAAATTACGGTAAGCAAAATATAAGTCAGTTACAACTTAATAAATTTTTTAAACTTTAAAGTATCGTTGTGAGTGAAAATATGGAATTAACCAGACAATATTTTCAAATTATGATATATAATTTGACAACTTCGACAGTTTTTTAAGCCAGCTTGAAATTAATTTAATAGCTTTAAGTCACCCAGTTATTAGTTTGACAGTTTTATAGTTATTTAAGTAGCCGCCTTGGTGGTCGTGTGGATTGAGGCAGCGACCAGCGCTCGAAGCGACCGTCACCACACGACCCTGAGGTTGAGGGTTCGATTCCCACCAGGGGCTTGGATGTTTGTAACTGTTTTCAAATACTTATATAATTTATACAATAAAATGTAATAAAATAAAAATAAAAGTATTTGATTTGGGGCTATAACTCTGACGATTTGAAAAGCCGACAATATATATATATATATATATATATATATATATATATATATATATATATATATATATATATATATATATTATAGTTATTTAAGTATTTAAATATGGATAATATTTAATATACAATTTTCAACATTTGTATTTATATATTTTTACCTCCCGTCATACCGTAGGTAAGGGAGGTAATGTAATCGTGCCAAAAATTCGGTGGTGAGTTTTCAGTAAATAAGCACGAATTAGGGTCCCCACAACACGTTTTTACTTTTTTTACGATGATCTCTCTGTGTGCTTGACGATTTTTTCGTCCACGATAACTCTTACAACAAACTTCCGAAAATTTCTGTTTTCCGTATTTAAGCTTTCTACATTCATATAAAGAGTTGATTATATTTTGGGTAAAATTGGACAACCAGAAGTGATACTTTACTTGAAGCCCATAACAGTTTTTAATGAAAAAATATATTAACATATAATCTAAAACTTTTCAAGTTTAGTATTTAAGACTTTCATAACACGGAGAATAACATATTAGTTTTTGGCGAAAATTAATAAACCGGAAGTGATACTTTACTTGAAGCTCTGAACAGATTTTCGTGAAAAATATATATATTCTGATATATTCAAAACCTTTTTAAATCTAGTATTTAAGACTTTTATATGAAAGGGAATATCATATTAGATTTTGGTTCAAATTGATAATCCGGAAGTGATACTTTTCTTGAAGCTCTGAAAAGATTTTCGTGAAAAATATATATTGTGATATATTTCAAAACTTGTCAAATTTGGTATTTAAGACTTTTAGATTAATGAGAACGACATATTAGATTTTATCTAAAATTGATTAACCTGGAAATGATATTTTACTTGAAGCTCTGAATAGATATTCGTGAAAAATATTTTATGATATATACCAAAATTTTACAAATTTGGTATTCAAAACTTTTATATTAATAAGGACATATTATATTTTTTCTAAAATTGATTAACATGGAAGTGATACTTTACTTGAAGCTCTGAACAGATTTTGGTGAAAAATATATTATGATAAATTCCAAAACTTTGGTATTTAAGACTTTTATATTAATGAAAACGACGTATTCGAATTTTTTCTAAAATTGATAAACCGGAAGTAGTACTTTACAGAAAGCTATAAACAGATTTTCTTGAAAAAATATATTAAAAAATGTTCCAAAACTTATCAAATTTGGTATTTAAAACTCGATTTTGACTATACTTATATGATAAACAGGAAGTGGTGCTTAATTTGGAGCTCAATAGATTTTCGTGGAAAAACATAATAGAATATAATCTAAAATTTCGTGTTACAGACTTTTCTATTTATTGGAACGAGAAATTAGATTTTGTTTACAAACGATCAATCGGAAGCTCATTGCTATTTTAAACATGGAATTGACGGGAGGTTATGTGCTGGCCACATCAGATTTTTTTTAATTGTACATTTGGAATGTAGTATTTTAACTTTTAGTACTGAATAGTTATTTAAGTATTAAAGTCAGTAAGTGCTTCCTTCCTGCCGGTTGAGGATGATTTTGAAGATTGAGACGAAGTCGAGGTCGAGATCTCTAAACCATCCATTAGCAGTATAAAAGAGCAGATACTGGCCGCAATGCTTGATGCATTTTTTGCAAGATCGACGCATTAAATTAGAAAATATAGTATGGTCAAAGAAAAATCCTAACTCGGGGTAGGCTATGAATAGTGAAACGTATGTCTGATCATTATTCAATTCAAAAGTGAAGCAGTCAAAGTTGATCTTGAAATGTAATTTTAAGTAGAACTGATAATGAAGGATACAGCAGGGCCGGCGGAAGAGGTGGGTACGATGGGTAGTACTACCCACATGAAAATTTTCAAGGTGAAAATTTGAAAAAAAATTGGTTTAATTTTATTTTCGAAATCGACTAAAAATCTTATTCAATGTTCAAAATACGCGCGCGATGCGCAGTTGTGACGCGGCGCAGCATGTTGACATTCCGTTACTTGTCTAATGCGTAAGCGGCTTATGATGAGCATGATTGGTGCATGGGACTTGTTCCCGAGTATTTGCGCTTTATTCGGTTAATCATGACTATTCCAGGATCATCTTGCTCGAACGAGAGAAGCTTTTCCGTTCTACGAAAGGTAAAGAATTATTTGCGCTCGACGATGTTGCAAAATCGACTGAATCACATAGCGATCTTGCACTCATATCCAGACTTAGTTGATGAGATTGATATAGAGAAACTGATGGACGAATTTATTTCTCGAAATTCAAAACGAACATCAGTTTTTGCACTGCAAACATAAAAATGTGTCAAGTTGCAGACGATTGTTGAGTCGAAACAAGAAATGTCAAATAAAGTACTTATTCTACACAGTTAACATATTTTTCTTTAAAAAACCTTAAATCTAATTTAAAAATCACAGTTTTTTTTATTTAGGGAAGATTATTTACATGAAAATGTACAAATGGTTACAAATATAATCACTAATTGAGTAAGTAAATGTTATTGTAGAAGGCGCAAAATAAAAAAAATAGTATAAAGAACTCATTTTATAAGACTTTCTTTCGCACTTGTCAATTAGAAAACTCGCTAACGCTCGTTTTCTAAATTTTGACGCGTGCGAAAAAAACATGTCTTATAAAACATTGTTCTTTAATATACTATTTCGTACCTCCCTCCATTTTGACTAGTATTACAGAACTCAAAATCGTCCAGAAATGTGCTGTTGCTGACCTAGGCCGGCAAAAGGAGTTGGCATTACTGTTCTGGTGATATGTCAATTTAAGATTATTTTCAACACAATAATTAGCAAAATGTTTAAAATTTTAGGGCTAAATCTTTAATTGTTGTAACTTAAATAACTAAATTTTGTCATAAAAATAATAATATGCTGTCATTACTGACATCTCGTATAGATTAATTATAAGTTCCAACTTTAGGATTAGTTGGTTTTGTAACTACAACCAAGGAGGAACACTACAACTAACTTCACGTGATACAATTGAGTTTCCGCTATCTGTCATTAAAAATATGCGAAAGTATATAAAATATATATAACTAATGTTTGTATGTTATATTTTCAATAGATATAAAATAATTACGCATTGTAAGCTCAAATGTAAGTGATTATAATTAAACTTGCAATGCAAAACCGATAAAAATATATATGTTCATTTTTTAGGTTTTGTAACATAGAATAAAGTGTAGAGAAATATATGAAAAATTCGTCGGTACAAATTTTTTTGTGTATCACACGTCCAGAAACTGTTTTGCGAGATCTCGTATTTGCAGGCCTCGCTTTCAGCTCGGCCTGTCAAAATAAACTCGGTCTCGCAAATGTTCAGTTTCTGGCCTAGTGATACAAATAACTATTACAATATACTGAATTGTACACGTCTTATTACAAATCTCTGTCTCTGGTGGTAAAGAAAGTTTTTATGGGCTAACCCGTAAAAAAATTTACGAGCTGTTAAAACCATATCAACAGCAACTTATATACAGATTTATATTTATTCATTATTTCGCCATACGTTTTCAAAGACTATTTCAAACAAATAGTTTAATGTATTGTGCTGTACGTTCTAATAATTTTTTTAAAAATTATTTACGATTCAGTATATCATAAAACATTGTACAATAGCTCAACCGTACAGGTACGGATAATAAGCTCGCTTCACTCGCTCGTTACGTTGACAGTTATTTAGTCTCCTAGATGTAATTTTGAAAGCATTGGTAAAGAAGATCGGTTGTGAGCTTTTGAGATGTGGAATGCAATAATGGTTGTATGTATTATTGTTGAAGCGAACTACTTTCAATATATTTAAAATAAAATTCTAAAATATATGAACCATGTGTTTTATTCGATTCGCAATAATTCTAGCAATCTATAATATATATATATATATATATTCGTGTGTTACAAACTAATTTAACAATAATTAAATTTATAGGGTAAAAACTATAGTTGTGACATTGAAATAAATTGTGTTCAAATACGTTGCTTTTTACTTAAAGGAAAACATACACATAAAAGGGCTGTTCCAAGAATTTTTATATGACTTCTAAGTACTAAATTCCAAAAGATATTGTTCTTTTAAGAGCCTAAAATTTGACAATATCACGAAATATCCATTAGATATTTTACAATTAATTAGTGAAATTGGTGTAATATTTTGAAAAAGTCATGTGATCGGAAACATAATATGACGTAAATGCACATACATTTTAACATGTGACAAACTTTCGTCTACTTTTATTTATATAAACAGGATTGGCAGCACTGCGTTGAAATTGTGAATGTTAATTTTTGTTGAGTAAATTTTTATCAACATTTCAAATATTTATAATAAAAGTGAAAATTTCTTCGTATTTATGAAGGATTACAGTATTTAGCGTACAAATAAATATTGGCAATAGAACATGGAGGTATAAATAAATATGGAGGGAGCCTAACTGTAATTCTGCACGAAGGCATTGAAGCATGGTGGGAACGGACGCTACACGGAAATTTTCCCTATTAGAGTAGGGATACAGACTGGCAAATTCAAATTGTAAGTCTGAGTTGTATTGAAATTGTAACTTGTATATAATACAAAAAGGAACTGGAAGCAAAGTATAACATTATTTAGTATAAAATATATTAAACAAAAATTGTTTTTTTGTATGTTGTTTTCAAGAGTAGTGAATTAAAATAAATATTACAATATTACTCTTATGCGATTTTTTCTTTTTTATGTGCTCTATATTATAAGGTAATTTAAATATATGTGTATCTTTTCAAATCTATTATGTATAGGCTGGTTGTCATTCTATTTGTATAGAAAAAATTGTCTTTTTCTTATAACAAATAAAATCTTATATTATCTATCTATTTTTATTTATGTAAATAATGTAAACTGTTTTCTTTTCCTATTGGCTATGAATGATGTACTGTATGTGCTCCGCCGTCACAGGAGGGGGGGGGGTGTTTCCCATTACTATTTCGGGCGCTAATCTTTTTATTTAATTATCTTATCTATCTATTTTTGTTTATGTAAACAACGTAAACTATTTTCCTATTGGCTATGAATGACGTACTGTATGTGCTCCGCCGTCACAGGAGTGGGGGGTTGGTTGTCATTACTATTTCGGGCGCTTATCTTTTTATTTAATTATTTACGATAATAACAATAAATTATTATTATTTTTTATATTACTATGAAAAATAATGCATTAACTTTCAATTAAAATACTTTTAAAAAAATATGAAACAGGTTCATTTTTCTTGGAAGTATGATGGAGTTTTATTGCACTGTCGCTCCATTTAATTGTATAACATAAATCAATTAGGTGGCTTTGGAAATGTTTTTAATCATTCTGCTATGGCATTACTAGACGTTAGACGAATATTGTATAGAGCGTGAATGCTTCCATTTCAAATCGTGTTAATTTTTCAAGCAAATGTCAATGTCAAATTTTGTTGTAAATCATTTCTGATAGATAAATTATTAATTAATTCATAGTTGAATTACATCAAAGATGTTTATTGTCCATTGAAAAGATAAAAATAATCTCTATCAACACACTTTTTCTACTTCTTCAGAGTACGATATTGATATTACTGATTTATACATACAATCATGTATGTACAGTTACACAGTTTAACATTTTAAGTGCCACCATTAAAAAAATGGGTCCCAGGGGCCACTACAATTTTTTCACTGTAAATTGTTTGCCAATACTACAAGAATTCATTATAAGGTATCAGATTATGAAATTAAATAATTTTACGTTAATTAGAGTAAAATTAATTTGTGGTGACACAATGGTCTCGCTCGGCCTCCAGCTTTTAAAATTGTCCAATACGGCCGTGTGAGGACAACGTGCCACCTCACTGTTACATGTCTGAACATGTTCATATTGTCCAATAAGACCGTTTGTGACTAACGTGACACTTCACCATTTCATTTCATATATGAACCATGCGTATAACTCCAATAGTAATATTTGACTGAATGTATTTTATATATTAAATAAATTTTCACAAAATATGAACAAATATACTTACAAAATTACTATCTGTATAACCCTAAATTTATGGCAGCGTGAGCACACATTGGTCTCACAAAATCAGTAGGCCAAACACCGTTTCTTTCACGTTAGGTTACACTTTACCCTCTGACATAAGTTTCATGACCAGTGCGGCACCATGCATCCGAACATGTAATTTGACCCCGACCGACGCCAAATATTTCGAATTTTAAATGGCACAAAATTGACCCCTGTGGTGCACTCTCCACGCCGCAATGAGTGCCCGTGAGGTGACGCCTGGTAAACGCCCGCACGGTACAAATATGTCCTCACCATTACCTAAATCTGTTTACAAAGCAGATTGGCACACCCAGCAATGGTAATATGCCGTGATGATATATTCATATTTATTTATTTATTTTTATTTATTTATGTTTGATCCAAGGTCATTCTCTCAAATTCAGTAGTGCCGTTTACATAGTTTTACATACGACACTACTGTTATTTTGTTATTATAAAAATATATGCAAGAATCAAAATTCAAAAATATATCAACTGGTAAGTTTATTAGCAAATGTAAAACCAAATATGTGAGAAATAATATACAACAACAGTGTCAGTGACACTGACAGAGAATAATGCTATACGCACGGCTATGAATCAAGGTAATAGATATAGAATTATTAAATGAACTTACGTTACAGCAAAAGTATTGTCAACATCGAGCATCGTTTTAAAATGGAAAATTCTTAGTCGAAACAATATGAATTTTTGAAAGGCTAGCGGGTTATATCCATCCTTATCGCACACGCTTCTTGTCATTACTTATGAGAGATAAATGTATGTCAATTTGTTCATTCGTTTATGATACAGATGGCCTTGATCAATACATAATACATTTGTTTCAACATAACGTCGTACATTTTCCAATTTTATTAAAAGTATATACATCTGTTTGCTCTTAAATTCTTCCGAAAAATCAGTAAGATTTTACGTACCCTAAAGAAGATAAAATGAGCCTATTTCACATTTTTCAAAAAGTATTTTAAATGAAAGTTTATGCAATATTTTTCTTATTAATAATTATTTTTTTAAATAATTTGTTGTTATTTTCGTAAATAACTAAATTAAAAGTTTGGCGTCAAAAATAGTCATGAAAAACAATCCCCCACTTCTGTGTCGTAGAACCACATACATTACGTCATTCACAGCCAATAGAAAAACAGTTTTTCCATTACCTTCGTTTATTTTTGTTATTTAGACGCTTCTTGTCATTGGGCGTTAGTTTGTCACATGTTAATAACAAACTTCTAATTTCACATTTGACGGTGACATTTTCCATTATAAATGAGTAATAAAGTAGTAATGGCTAATACAGACTACACTCAAGTTAAGTTCGACAGTTTACTGACAGTCGATAGCTGGATGGTGGCTGAATTTATATCAGAAACCGATTGTTTTACTGCTGCCGAAATAAGGGGTGTTAAAGAGTTAAGGTAAAATTTAAAAAAACCCAACTAACAGCTCTTCGACCTATTACTTCCAGCCACAATTTTCTATCTTCGCATCTTTTGACATATTTATAAATTCAATAGTAGGTTTGCTCCAGCAGCAATTTTGCAAGAAAGCACAATACGATACTGTAAATTATGTATTTTATATTGGATTTTTTATTATCTAACACGAACCAAACTAAAAAATTTGACACTTGTTTGACAACTTTGACAATATACTTATCACTTGTAACAAAACAAAAAATTGACACTATAAAGGGACCAATTGGAGCCGATGAAGATGTATGTGTTGTGACGTCACACTCTATTTCAGATCACGTGACTTTTTCAAAATATCAAAATTTCAAAAATTAATTTCAAAATATCTAATGGATATTTACTGATATTTTCAAATTTGAGGCTATTTCAATAATGATATCTTTTTAAATTTAATACTTAAAAAACATATAAAAATTCTTGCAACAGCCCTATTATGTACTGAAACAACGGTTGTGTACAAATAAAAGCTGACTGAGATTTCAAATATTTGTTAACACCTAATATACATGTACCATATACCATTGTCAAGAAATGTTCCCACATTCATAAAGTTTGAATATTTTGAAATGGTAGTGTGTACGCAAACAAAAAACCTAAAACAATATTAGAGTTTTTTAAAAAATTCAAATTTAAAATCTTGACCATCATTTATCATTCGCTTCTTCCTTATTGTAGTATGAATAAATTATGCACACAAACAGACAAAGGCACGCTCTTACAATACATCGCAATACACAATACATATTGACGAATACACACACACATACGTTGAAGATACTTGTGCAGGTACTTAAGTACACTACGTCGTCGGAAGGACATTGTCAAGAAGGCCGGTATATATATAGCTGCCGATTTGCGAATATTGCAGTACTGTCAGGCAGACGACACTATTAGTGCAAAATGAAGATCATTGGGTTTGCACTGTTGGCGGTCGTTGGAATTACCAGTGCAGTCAAATTGCGTGAGTCTAAAACAAATTTTTAACACAGATAATCATCGTATCATTCATTTAATATTGAATTGATTTAATAAACCTAAATGGATTTAAGATAATCAAGTGTTTTGGTGAATATTGTTTCTTTATTTTGTTTATGTAACTGCACTCAGGTGTAATGAAAACGGACCCCTTTTTACTTTCGTTTTTGTTAACAGCATTGTTTTTGATAAATTTTAAATACAACTTTTAATTTTGTCCATTGAAAGGCAGACTATTACATTGTACAAAAAAATATCAGATGGACCATAATAATTATCAAACATGAAATTGTAAGGTTAGTAAATACTGTAACTTGAAATCCCATAGTGATAGACGCAAAATTTACATATTTGTCTGTATCTAGTGACCTATGCATTTCTTCTGAATAAATAATGCATTGCTAAAATATACTTTTGTTTAATTAACCGACTTGATAGCTTTTATAGTTATCGAGATAATTAACAAAGATAATTAAAAAATATAATTTAGTTTAAATTACAAAGTTGCGCGAAATTAAATGTCACTTTTTGGTGTAAGAAAATCGGGAATTCTACTTCCGGTCTTGCAAAAAGCAAAAGTATCATCGAAATTTTAAATTAGCTTTACAGTCATGCCATATACTTGTATTTTCATAAAAAATAATCTAGTTATTAATTTTTGAAAATTATGATATTTGTTTTTGAATGTATTATCCGTTTGCCATCACATTTGTACCTTTACTGTTTGAAGAAATATTTTTGACATACAGACATCTCATGTATTTTTGATTGAACTGCAAATTTTTTAAAAAAAATTATACATGTTTAAATTTATTTTAATATTATTTTTATGCATTTTAGACAGTTCGAATTATTCGAAATAATCAAAAACAAATAATACATAACATAAACTGCAAAATATATCTTCCAACAAAGAAGGCACGAATATCATGGCAAAATGATAATATTCAAAATATAATTTTGAAAAAGTATAACTAGGTTATTTTTCATTAGAAAATGCAAGTATTTGACATCATTGTAAAACTAATTATAAATACTTTCTGAAAATATAAATATGTAGTTGGAGGAAATGATATATGAAACTCATTATAGAATCTGCCAATTGGCTGTTATAATGTGTTATGCCACTTGCGGTTAGGGTTCCTGGATCCAGGATCCAGATTAGATTTTTCTGTCCTGAACTGTATTCGAAATTTGCGTTCAAGATGTTTCCTAATTATGCACTTTTAAATCTGTATTAAAATAATAATGGGTTGAAATGTACTTCTTTTAACATAAATTTGTAAATTGAAAAGAGATTAAAATATTATAAGATGTTTTTCAAATTTTTTTTTGAGGTATATGAAAAAAGCTCTTTCAGTGTTGAAAAGAGTGATCAAAACGTTTTTCTGTGCTTGTTTCAGTATAAAATTGTGCATATGTAGAGACTCTGGGGTTTCGTGTTATTATCTTATTTATTATATAGTTTCAATTTACAAAATTTAAACAAAAATTCAGTATGATTTTTTTAATACGGCCCTTTACTTACCCTAAAAGTGATGCCTAAAATTGATGCTAAGTTCGAATAATCTATGAGTCCTGACCACTAAGATTCCCAACCCTCCATAAAAGGTTGTAAACCCTGTATAAGTTAGTTTCATAGATCGCTTCCTCGCCTTCGGTCAACGTACATACCTCGGGTTCTCGGAAAGTACACTGTTGACCTCAGGCGTTATTGTCCTTATAACACCCTTGATACGTTAATTACTATTATAATCTACAAGAAAATATACTGATCGTAACAGAAAAATATATTAGAATATATGTATTTCGCTAAATTTATAGCTATTAATTAACATACTTAGGATTGGTAAGAATATAATAACTGCCGCAGATGTCGGTTTGAAATGCGAGCTCGTAGAACGAGGATTTTAAGACATCTAAGGCTTGTTATGATTCATAACATCCGTGGTTTGTTCAATAGTTTATCGGTTTCAGAAACATTATTATTAAATAATGTTTTTTCAAATTCTCTCATTAATGCTACTTTCAGAATGCCATGATGAACAGAACAATTATTTTAACATTTATGTCAATATGACAAATATTCAAATTATGTGATTTGTTCCTCTGGTTTATTGTTTATTATTTAACCCTGCGTCGCCTGCGTCCGACACGTAGGGTATGATAAACCCCAAGAGTCGAGAATTGCATGTAATTTTTGGAAATCTGCGCTTTGGAATTGGATGAATTCGGTAGTTTCTCATTTTAATGCCTCTGCTGTATTAACATATAAAATCAGTAATTATTCAACTTGTGTTTGATTCGTAGGCGTTTGAATTCGTCTGGGGTGCACCATACCCCGGCTGTTTTTATATGTTTTAAGATTGTATGTTCATGAAGATAGTGAAATTGAGTTACTTTAAGTTTGTTTTAATTTTTATTGTTCTCTACAGTGTTGCAATATATAATCATATTTTTTATCTATACCTTGTTCCATTTAAGCCATTCAGTATTGCGGAGCATAGGGAATAGTTTTGATCTTTCTGATTGGCTGAAATTAGAGACAAAAGACAAATTTACCCAATGTAATTTCGGCTACTTCAGATTTGCGCTGTTGCCAGTGCCATCTACTGAATGGCTTAAATGGAACAGAGCATAGATAAAGATAAAGATAACTAACATTTTTTTATCCAGATAAGGTAATAGATAATTTTTTTGTAAAGTTATCAAGATAATAGATAATAGATTATTGACTATTATCTAGATACTTTTTAGGAAATTTGTTTAAAATATACATAGCATGTTATAATGTAGATATAGGACGGAATAACAAATTATTTTGCATATTTAGAAATATTCTTTTATAG
The DNA here is from genome assembly GCA_963082715.1 of Harpalus rubripes. NCBI lineage: Eukaryota > Metazoa > Arthropoda > Insecta > Coleoptera > Carabidae > Harpalus > Harpalus rubripes. Next base: position 17,114,351 of record OY720455.1, read on the forward strand.
TAATTTAATGTGCATTTATACAATGTATTTATCAAAATTTCACACCAAATAAATAATGGAATTCTGTGCAAATGTGTCCATTACCTAATTATGAAACTAAAAAATTTACAAAATCGTTCCTTCTTAACATCTTGACAAAGAAAAATAATCATATTTATATCTTTATAGATTAAGGTACTGTAAAATTTCAAAATTTTCTCAGAATTCTACCAATATTACAGTTGTACGTTTGCGCAGCTTTATTTAATTTAAATTTGATTTGTATTAGAAAAGAATTTTTTTATTGTTTTATTAAAATTTTCATCTAGATGATTTTCAAAAAATAGATAATGATAATGTTTATTTTTATTTAGATAAGATAATAGATAACTTCGAAAAAAAATATCTAGATAAGTTACCAAAACGGGTTGTCTATGATCATAGTATTTAAGAAACTAGCAAAATGGGCGAGGCATCAGTATCCTGAACTAAAATAACTAAATTAAATGGTCAACAAGGAAGATATGAAGATTATCCTTGAGCCCGTGATAGTGTAACAATACTATATTGTATAACTAGTGCTGAAAGTTGGATATTTCACATTAGTGTGAAGTTTAATCACACGAGTGTGAAATACCCTTTCAGCACGTGTTGTACACGATACTTTGCCGACGACCACAATTTGTTGAATTGACATAACAGGGTGTTTTCTTTAAAACAACCAGCGGATTTTTGGGCGAACTAATGTTAAATTCAAAAAGTGATAAAGAATAAGGGGCTAATAAAACAGTAATAACAAACAATAATAACAATGTATGGCCTGCACCGTTACCAAAATTATCAAATTTTTATTGAAATTATGTTAATATTTTTATTTTTTAAAAATAAAGCGTATTGGAACACAAATAATAAGCCCATTATTAGTAATAATATAATTTATTAAAAAGTAAAAAAACAATACAGAGAATTTATTTTAAAATGCAACATATGATTTATCACTTCCATGGTTACACACTACTGTCAAAAAATGACAGCAATGTAATATTTGTCCATTTTAAAATGCATCATAAATAGTATTGCAGCATAGAAGATATCTCCAGAACACATCACAAATGGTATCAATTCTTTCTACGAGCGACTAGGATATTGCCTAAGTGTGAATGGAGGTATTTTTGAACATTTATTACATTAAAATTATGTATTTTCGTAAGCCAAAGTTTGTTAAGATGTGCTACATTAAAGTTTCGATTTTTTGTTAATAGTATGTAGGCTAATTTATTGGAAATTAGTGTTTATAATACATAACTACAAATTTTCGTATGTTGCCTGTTAAAATGGATAAATATTACATGGCTGTCATTTTTTGACAGTAGTATGTAACCATGGAAGTGATTGACCATATGTTGCACGTTAAAATAAATTCACTGTATAAAATTTACATAAAAATATTATGTTAACATCATTACTATCAGAATTCACCAAAAATTATGTTGAAATTATCTGCAACTGTCAAACTTAAATACAAATTTTTAGGTTAGTACGCTCAGTTATCGCAGCATGTGATAAAATCATATCACACAGTTGCGGATGATGCATCTGATTGGCTAACGAGCTTTCATATCACACAGCATTGCTAGTGATGTGCAATGACCAACTTTCAGTAATAGTTTAGCGCTTGAATTTAGGTACTTTTCGTATTGATCGTCGGAAAAATAAGTTTGTGCGTGCAATAATTTTATATGCCTGGAACACTCGAAAATGTATCGGGAAACTTACATAGAAGTGGCAGAAGTTGACCAATATTTTTTTCTAATATAGATTTTTGTTGCTATTATAATTTTTTAATGCTTTATCTTTAGTGTTTTCGAGCTATTTAATTTTTTTTTCGAAACAACTTGTATTTTCTTTTCACCAATAAAAGCCATTGTTTATTATAATGCAAAAATATAACGCAATGATTCTCTTTTGCACTTTTTGTTTCACAAGAATATAAATTTCATTAAAATTATTCCAAAATGCTCCAAATACATTTTTTAGACTAAGAAATAGATTGGGGTTTCTTATACCCCACCTGTCTAAAAATGTTACATAATCCCACGTGTCGAACGCAGGGTCAAGAATAAAGTAAAACGTTACGCTAACGTAATCTGTATGCATTAATGAAGAACATTATACTTTCATTTTCATTTTGTAGACTGTTGTTGACACGTCAGTATGGTAATAACCTTAGAGATACAGTTATTACTTAGTTACCAATTACCAGTCTACTTTTGTATATGTAAACAAGGATTTAATATCCTGAAACTGGTGAAATATTAAACTTGACAAATTGACAAATGGATTATAATATATTGCTATCAAATTTTTGATCTGCTTTTTTTTGTTTAAGCCTAGCTTAAAATTTAAGCCTTGTTGGAGGAACTAGGCATCAATATGAGTTCTAGCATAACCAAGTTTGTGTTATTTATAATCGTAATTATACTTATTTCTTAATTTGTTTTAGCCTCATATATAACGCCATGCAAGAGGACAGCCATAGACTTGAATGAATGTGCCATGAGAAATGGTCAAGCCGCCATTCCATTTATTGTACAAGGTAAAGTATTATTTATTTATAATTTTATTTCTGTACACTATGTAATATTTATGTTTATTGTTTATTTACATTTCCGCAGTATCCCAATAAAAGTTAATTGAAAATTAGCTACACTTTAAGTGTTTACTAAATAATTCCAAAGTGTACTCTTAGTTCGTGTAATTTAAAAAACAATTATTAAAAGACATTCTTTAAGTTTTATTAGCCCGTGATAAAATTATATGTAAGAAATGTTTCAACAATTACTGTCATTACAAGTGTTTTAGTTTAGAACGTTCATGGTGAAACATGTGTATACTAACGATTTTATAATATCTATTACAAGTGTAGGTAGTTATTCTGAACATAGTTCAGCAATTAGATACATAACTATTATATTCTTGAATTAAACTACATGAGCAAGCCGTTAAGGATAAAGTATAATATTGTGTAGTAGCCCAAAGATTAAACAATAAAAATTTATATAAACGATGATCGTATAGAATGTATCAATATACAATATAAAATATATTACCTGCATTTAATGTTTCATTAAGAATGACGGCAATAAAATGCTATAATTAGGAAATTAACAAATGACAAATTAGAAAATGATATGTTATATGAAATGGGGTCCTGCGCTCTTATTTTATTATTATTATTATTATTATTATTATTATTATTATTATTATTATTATTATCCTTATTTTAAATTAAAGTTCGTTTAATTTTGAAGCAATTCGTAATATTATAAAATCTTAATTGTTTTTAGTTTAACTGTATTTCATTTTTAAAGTCAATATGACGCCACGACAACACCTATAGACCAGAAAAGTGTAACGGTCAAATATAGGCGCCAAATTCAAACTCAGTTCCTAACGATGAGAACTAAATTTTAATTCCCGTGTACTTCTTACCAAGGAAATTTTTGCACAACTTTAAAGGCCGAGAAATATCATAAAAGCACATCTCTTATCAAAAGCATTATATGTAGCACCTAGACCGTTCCTTTATATCCAGATTCTTACAATAATATTCACAAAAACTGTGCACAGTTTATAATTATATAAATAAAAATATAACACTACAAAATTCAATGAATGTATGACTCGATTTGATCCTACAATTTCGATACGCTGCATAGATTGTGTTGCATTTGACCTATTTACAGACGGGTGAGGAACTATCAACGGCATACGGTATTTAACTTACACTTGGCATATTAATTTTTAATAATTTTCTTACTTTATCTTTTCAAGGGTTTTAAGTTGTTGATGCAATCTAATACTGAATAAACAAACTAATGAAATCTTAACAAGAGTTGCTTAATTTCTTTTACACAATATCACTTCCATAAAAAATCTATACTGGGGAATTGAAATTATGAACTCGCGTCAAAAGCAAATTCTAACTTCACTTTTCTGGTTTATTGCAATCTTTTCTATCGCACCAGTACCCTATACGAGCCGAAACTCATGGCCGGTTTACATTTTCAACAAATTATAAAATCTACACAAATGGTTAGAAAATTCTACAAAATTCTTTCGGCTACTTTAAGTATATACTTAAAACTTTAAAAAAACTGTGGGCCGAATGACTGATGATAATAGTTCGACTGGTATTTTAAGGGTCATCTTCTATTCCAGATTTAGCCTCTACCGAAACCCTGTACTTTAGCTTCAATGAAAAGCAACTTCGTTAAAAGGCTATTTCAGAGTTTACATAACGTAACATAACATATCATAGTATAGTATTTCATAGTTTTCGTAAGAAACATTACATAACATAACATAACTTAAGAAAACATAGAATATGACCAAATTTTATTTCCTTACGGATACGTTACGTTAATCGGTTATTTTCGGACGCGTACGTGAGTCGTCGTGTACCACATTTCAAAACAACAGAATAGCTGTCAACTGAATTGTCAATTCCAGTTTGTGTTTGCCATTTAAGTTGCTGTTAAGATGGATGAAGCATTATTAATTCCTTTTGTAGAGAAATATGGTTTAATATATGATAAATCTCGACCAGATTTTAAGAATATTAAAAAACATAATACATGGATTGCAATATCCGAAATTATGAACCAGTTCGGTAAGATTGCACTAAATTATTAATAGCAACAATATCGTCATAACAGTATTCTTGATTTTTAATAATGTCAACATCAAACTGAATATATGAGCAAAATATATAACATGAAGTTAGCAGATATTTTTGGAACTGTGAAACCTTCACTGATTCCTTATGTTACGTTATGTTATGTAATGTTATGCTATGATATGTTATGTTACGTTATGTAAACTCTGAAGCAGTCTTGGTAAATACTACCTTGCAAGACATATAGGACAATATTCACAGGAAAATGTGATGTAGGACTTAAGGATCCAATGCCTAATAGTATTAATGCTGGTATTACTAATAAAGACGATGGAACTCAATATTAAATGGTGGAATACTTGAATAACAAATTAGTTGAAAGAAATTTGTAGAAATTTCTCACCGTGTGCGTAGATTTTATAATTTGTTTGTTGAAAATGTTAACCGGCCCAAGCCCAACTAATATTAGTTTGGGCTCGTAATAGGCTGCGGGAGAAAGACAGCAACAGTGTAACGTCACAGTGATACTGATGACACATTTCAAATATCTCAAATGTTTTTAATTTTTTATTTTAATCTTTATTTATTGAGCATTTTATTATTTTTTGTTATGGTGGAGGACGTAACTTAAATTTTAAGCGTTCCTTAAATTGAAAATATTACATTGAAATTGAAATGAAATGTCAGATATACAGAGTGATCAAAAATAACAGTTTCAACTGGCAATACAATTTTGGGGATCTTTTTATTCCACAGTTTGCACTACGCCAGGTAAAGACGGAAATACGATTTCACATGTCATTTTTGGAAAAAAATACAAATACGTTATGTCAGTTAATAGCTTTTTGAGAGATAAAAATACTTTAGATTATTGCGACAATATGCGATATTAATAAAAGTGTCATATTTCAATATAAAGACCATTTTATTACAAAATTATATGTACACAAAATTTTCAAATGTTACTGTCGATAATAGGATATAAATTTTTAGGCGATCACTTCAGAAAATAATAGATATCGCGACAGTAGCATATTTATATATTTATATTTAGCCATTTAGCGTACGACTAACACATTATATAATATAATTACAAATAATTTTGTCATAAACAAATGCCTAAACTAAATGTCAGCATAATAGGGTTGTTGCAAAAAATTATATGCCTTCTAAGTATTAAATTTAAAAAAATATATTATTTAAATAGCCTCAAATTTGAAAATATCACCAAATATCCATTAGATATTTTACAATTAGTTTTTGAAATTTGGATATTTTGAAAAAGTCACGTGATCTGAAACAGAATGCAACGTCTCAGCACATACATCTTCATCGGCTCCAATTGGTCCCTTTATAGTGTCAATTCTTTGTGTTTTGTTCCAAGTGTTATGATAAATATGTCAAAATTTTTGAGTTTCGTTCGTGTTAGATACCGATATAATAAAAAATTCAATATAAACTGAGTAATTTACAGTATCGTATTGTCCCGTCTTGCAAAAATGCGCTAGGAGCAAACCTACTATTGAATTTATAAATATGCCAAAAGATGCGAAGAAAAGAAGCAGTAGGTCGAAGAGCTGATGGTTGGGTTTTTACATTTTATTTTACCTTAACTCTTTAACACGCCATATTTCGGCAACAGTAAAATAATTGTTTTCTGATATAAATTCAGCAACCATCCAGCTATCGACTTTCGGTAAACTGTCCGACTTAGCTTGAGTGTAGTCTGTATTACCAATAATTACTCATTTATAATGGAAAATTTTAGCGTCAAATGTCAAATTAGAAGTTTGTTATTAACATGTGACAAACTATCGCCTATACGTTTATTTATTTAAATTACAAAAATAAACGTAGGTGATGGAAAAACTGTTTTTTCTATTGGCTGTGAATGACGTAATGCATGTGCTTCTACGACACAGGAGTGGGGGGTTGTTTTTCATGACAATTTTTGGCGCTAATATTTGTATACGAAAATAACAACAAATTAATAAAAAAATAATTATTAATAAGAAAAATATTGCAAAAATATTCATTTAAAATACTTTTTGAAAAATGTGAAAGAGGCTCATTAAGAAAGATGAAAACTTCGTACACTAGCATGGTACTGCATTAGCACGGTATGGTTATAGCGCAATGATGAGACCAAATCAGCATAGCTTGGCAACTTTACTTTGTAAGTTTTTTTTTTTTGCTATGGTTGATTGTTTGAAAAAAAAAAACAGTAGGTATTAGGTACGTTAAGCCCAGCAAAACAAGCAACCGAAAGTAAAATTTGTTGAACGACTTTGCTAGCCTAGCATTTGCTTGATTTGCTCGCAAGCAATCCAAGCCACAGTTTTCTCGCTTGTCTTGCTAAGTGTCAAATATAATGGCGGGAAATACAAATTTTACATACATGAATTTAACTTGAACTGATTCTATTTCTTTATATGGCGTGTGTCTATCAATCATATGTAAAAAAGGCTTTGAGAGTTTGGTGATGGATGTATATTACATTATTAAATTTGAAATATTATTTTATAGCCAATATAGCTTCTTCCAAATTAATCCCACTCTCTGAAAATAAATATATAAATTCATTTTCCATATGTTCGCAGACCAAGAAAACAGATACGACGATACGATAGATACACAAATACAAAATGTTATATTTGACATCTATATACATTTATCGATGACAGTTGTGGATGACAGATCGGCCTATAGCTAGCAAATCGTTCAGCGAACTAAGCAACAAGTCTCGTTTGCTTACCTAGCATTTGCTAGATTTGCTTACTTCATTGAACGCACCTATTGTCATTTGAAATAGAATTCTTGAAAATACTTGATATTTTTTGTGGTTGTCTAAAAAAATAGTGTTCATAATTCACTCGTAAGTAATATTGTATTGCTCGTGTGTTGCCTCATTCAGCTGTAGCTCGTTCGTCAAATTCCACATTTCTCACTTTCGATACTCTTTATGAAATATTATATTATGTACCACTCTTACCAATGTCAAGTATTTTTTTTTGTTGCCAACTGAAACATTTATTTTTGTTTTTATTATTATACATTGCTCAATTGCTGTGAAAATTTTAGTTTGCAATGTTTGCCTACTTTTGTTGTTGCAATTGAACATGAAAAGTGTTACAAAAATACTGAATTTTTACTATATAGAAAAGTAACTGTTATACAGAGTGATCAAAAATAGCTGAAGCATGCCGCTCCGTACAATTTTGAGATTTACACTATTATTCACGAAAGATGACTATTCAAGGTCATTTGTGAGCCGTCTGATATAATATTACTTGCAGATAACTTCATTGCATTTCGTATGCATAGACGTGCAACATGAAATATTTATGGACACATTTTAACTGAAAAAATAAGAGTAATTTATTTGAAAATTATGTTTCTTTTTAAATAATGTCTTTCTGAAAGATTTATGTTCTTCACTTATGTTTTTGCAAAATACAAAAACATAGACTTAACTTATAAACCAAGGAATAATAATTTGATTTAAACGTCAACGCCACTGGGAAAATATTAACACAGAGGGCAGTGTAGTAGATAATTAGGTATCTATAATTCTACGACATATGTCATAATTATTAATAGTGTGTTAGAAAGTAATGCCACTATTTACGTATATCTGTCACACCACATAAATTAAATAGACATAGGTCAAATAATCTTTCTCTTTCTAATACAAAATGTTGCTAAGCTACTGCTATAAAGTGATGCGTAATATTTCTTCGAACAAATGACCTTGAATAGTCATCTTTCGTGAATAATACTGTACCGTTTACTTAGTATGACAGCATTACTATTTCCATTAGCGTACCTTTCGAATTTTGCTAGGTGCTATAAGAATATTCCTAATAATTTTTCACAAGGTATGCGAAACGAATATCAAATGAATCAACGTATGGCAATGACATTAATCAAATGTCATGCATCTGTCATCATGTCATATATGGAATATAGTTATGATGAATTATGGAAAATTGAAATATAAGTTTGACGTTATTTTGGAACAAAATTTATCACGTGATCTTCAGCCATGTTTGATCACATTGCATAAGCCAAAATGTTGAATATAATTAATTTCCATTGACTGTTTTCGACAGTTCTGGACTTTTTGGGTTGTTGCAATTTTTCTAAATATAATAAACATAATATAACCTAAAAGAAAATCACATCCGCAAAACTCGGGCAGTTATACCAATTTTTCAATAGCTTCCCGATTTTTCAAAACATACCCTAAGCTTACGATACATAAATCTACGAAACATGAGACGTTATGCTGTCTTTTTAGCATATTTAACACTGTTTTTTGTTTATTTAACGTTTATTTTTAATATTTTTATCTGTATATAACGTTTAGCCACAGTGCCAGTCTTAAATTTTGTGAGGTCGGGTGCAAAATCATTTTGCGGGGCCACTTTAAAATATGAAGAAATAATAACAAAATATTTTTATTAGGATTACCAGATTTATAATTTCACAATATATCGATGGATACAAAATTAGTGAAATATATTTTTTTAAAATTTTCAAGGTCAAACGTGTTTTAATGCAAAGATAATATACAGTTCTTTACAATGAGCCAAATTTAACAAATTCTAAAAAAATTAAAATCGGATAGAAGTCAGAAACTAATAATTTATTTTATTCTAAGAAAACTTTTACATAAATAATACATTACAATAAAATATTAACATAAAATTAAGAAAAATTCTATAGCAAAAGTAATATTGTCAGTCTTAAATATTAAAAAACATTTTTAAAATTATATTTCTTATGCGATTTTGCAGCTGCCAATAAATATTTATTTGCATTTTTATTTTTCTAATAAAATTTGCGAATTCATTATAAGACATTTAGTAATTAAAATATAGTACAGTACTTTACGGGACATTCAAATTTTAGCTGAAATAAGGGACAATCCCATATGTACGCCTGGCAACCCTGAGATGGCACAACTGTGTACTTGATGAAATCTTAGGTATTTATAAGGTATAAAAATAAATTATATTTTTTAGTACTAGTACGAAACTGTGGATACAAAACAAATGAAATTATATTATAGAACAAGCATTACCCAAAGCCAAGAACGTGCGGGGCCGGTTGCACCCGCCTAGAACCGGCCCTGTTTATCCATTCTCTATATAGCGTTCAACTATTATCTATTCTATATAACATTTATCCCTTTTGGCCATTCCACTTATATAGCGTTTTTTTTTTCCATACAGTAAATCTATTTTTATATATCATTTGTATTACTTAAAATGAACATCCTGTATATGATGCAAATTTATATTATTTAAATAATAGTATATTATGTTATTAGGAGTAGAAAGCGGTCTTTTTGTGTTGAACCCAGCTATTGCGGCCGAGGGTGTTCTACTCCGAATGACATATACTATTTTTTCTTCAAGTGTTTTAAAGAATTTTTTGACATTTTTTTGGAGTTTTTTATCTGTAGTGTTTGCAATTTCAGCCAAAGCTGGCTTTGTACACTACAAAACAAAAATGATACAAATGTCAAATAACAATTTTCAATATAATCTGTGTTGCTGTGACAACTGCCGCCGCCAGCAGTGAACTAACACACTAACATTTTTTTACTAGTACAACAATAATAACATTTTTGTACTAGTAAGACAATGAACATCTTCTATAATGTGTATATAGGAGCATAATATAAATATTATAACACGCTTGAAGAAAAATATTATACATATATTTTGTAAAGAACCCTAATTGAACTATTGTATAACGTATTTCTATATTAAGAAAAATCAAATTTTTTTTTTGTATAACTTTTTCATTGTTTCAGGGGATAAAAATTACAAGATACCTAACATGTTACCATTGCATATTCCTCATCTTGAATTTGAAGCCAGTAAAACATTAAAAATTTCTATACAAAATGCCGAAATTTCTGGATTACAGGAAACAATAATTAAAGATGTTAAGTAAGTATTAGTCCAGGAAATTTACTGAAAAATACCCCAAACCTCAAAGAAAATGCAACAAAAGCTTTTTAAACGGAACTCTGTCGAGAAAATGGCAGAAATTTTACAAGAATGCAAAATTAAAGCACATAATTTTCTACACGAAAATGTATTCTTACTTTTTCTACCTAGGACGAACTGTCAAAGAGTTACGTTAAAAAATATTTAACCAATTTAACAATTTATGAAAGAAATTGAAATTATATAAAAAAAATATATATTAAGGATTTAGTACTTAGTCTAATAGGTGTTACTATTTATAACAGTTTACGTTCGTGGCATCGAAAAAAGTAAATTATCGATGATTTTTAAATAATTTTTGTCAACACTCTCCTACAAATTATTATATTTTCTTCTGCCGCTCTGATTTTGTTAAAGATAGAATAATGCGGTTTAAAAATTTGAATTCAGCTTGATCTTTTCATATTATGTATTATACGATTTTTGCCGACAAATGGGTCGCGAATTAATAACAAATTAAATGTTTTGCTATGTTACTCAAAAAATAAAAACGGGGAAGTAAAAATATAACCAAACATTGTTCTAGAATATTTATTTTGAATGATTAAAAAATCTGTTAGAACATAACAATAATAATAGAATCTTTTTGTTTATATTTTATTTAAACCTAATGTTTCGGCAACATACACTGCTGGCTTTTTCCGTGAAGAATATAACTAAATAATTAATTATTAACTTCATTTATTAAATTATACGTTGATACATTCCCATGATGGTACATTTTTATTAAAATTATATTAAAATTAATTCTCTTGATGAATATCTGTTTGCGTGTTTTTATTTTATTTCTACATTTTGATTTGTGGTCAAGAGAATTAATGTTTAGTTTAATTTATAATTAATTACTACTAAGCAGTATATGATGCCGAAACGTTGGGTTTAAATAAAATATACAAACATAAACTAAAACATTGTACTATTATTTATTTTGAAATTTGTGCCTGATTTGCGTTTTGTGTAAAGATAAGGATATTGATGAAGACGCAAAGGTTGCTGCATCGAATTTACTATTATTTTAATTTATTACTTTTCTGTTATTATTTTCGTAAGAATGTAAGTGAAATTATTAAGTTCCGTCGTGAAGGAAAAATATTAAACAAATGTTATAGACCACTTACATGTTTACTATACTAACTATGGATTTGTATTTGTTATTTCAGGGTGGACCTAAACGCTCAACATTTTAAATTTGTTGTCTTCATTCCTCGAGCTAACTTACTAGGAGACTACGACATTAAAGGACGAATTCTTATTCTTCCTATACAAGGACAAGGTCCTTGCAATATCACTATAGGTAATTTACAATCACTAATACGATGGCGGGATGATAAGCAGTTAGCTTTTATGTAGTTTGCTTTGATAGGTAAAATATTTTTTTTGTGCAACCGGACGCGAATTAATCATTTCGCAGTCGCAATACAGGCCGCGAAATTAGATTTCGCGACCGTTTTTATGGTAGCGGCTGCGAAATTAGGTAAACAATCACTTTGACACTTGAGAATTGCATGGTTTTGTTTATCAAATGTCAATCCCATAGCCACCTTGAAAGCTAACTTTCTATTTAGAATGAAACTGTTTAAAATTAATAAAATTTGTAATTACATATTTTTTACGGTTGCACAAAAAATATTGTGTACACCTTGTCCGCGAAATCCTTTAGCGCCCTCCACAATTTTTCTCTCTGTATGCTAAAGAGTGATTTCGCGGCCTTGATATACAAATAACTATTTTGTGCAACCGGACGCGAAATAAGCATTTCGCGGCCGATATTATGGTAAGGTCCGCGAAATGAAATACGCGGCTGTTGTCGTGGTAGTGGCCGCGAAATTTGGTAAAACAATCACTTTGACACTTGATAATTACATGGTTTTGTTTATCAAATGTCAATTTCATATCCAGCTTGAAAGCCAACTTTTTATTTACAATGAAACTGTTTAAAATTAATAACATTTGTGATTACATATTTTTTACGGTTGCTCAAATATTGAAAGACAAGTATTACAATGATCTTATTGTAATACGAGTGCGTATTGTGTAATCGAGCCGTAGGCGAGTTACAAAAAGTACGAGTATTACAAACAGACATTGTAATACAATTCATACAATTTTTCCTATTTCGCATTGATTTACTTTTATTTCAAAATTATTTTTGTTATAGTTATAGTTAAAATTTATATTTATTATTCTATGAATCGACAAATAAATACCTCGAATTTTAATTTAAAAGAGTGCTTAAACTGTTTTATGTAAATATTTTACTATAAAAAATCTAATTTCAAAAATTTATAATTATACTTCGTCACGTAAGAAAATAGTGATGGAAAGATAGGTGCAGTTTGATCTTGTTTTTGGTTGGAGATTATCCAATCAAACATAATATCAAACTGCACCTATCTTTCCATCACTATTTTCTTACGTGAAACGAAATATAATAACATGTAAGGACTAATGACAACTAAATTGAATGAATTGGTTAAAAATATACAGGGTCTAACTAAACCTGTGTAACAAAATTTAAGGGTATGTAGTACCGACCAAAATGAGTAAAAAAAGCTTAATGGACATGGGTCCGATCTTCAATAGTTTCCGAGGTATAAGGCAGTGAAATATGAGTTTTTACCTGGTTTACCGCTCCTACTCAAAAACTATACGAGCTACGATTTCGATTAAATGGGACTTTTTGTTAACCATTCAGAAGTGATCTTAGATATGCGTTTGTTTTTCAAAAAAATCAAATAATTGTACTAAGTTAAATGTTGAGGCGACCTTGGCCAATATACAATTTTCCAATAACTTCGTAACTATTAGAAATTGAGAAAAGTGTTTTATATAAAATTTTATTGTTTTATTATATTCTACGAGGGTTGTCTCAAAAGTAAGTTACACTATTTTTTTATATCCGCGCGGTAGGCAGGATACGTCTGGGATTCGCATGGAACTTTCGTCCGAGTGTGGTGGCAGCACTGTAAAATTCCTAAGCGGCCGCCATGACCCATTTGTCAGTTGCGATCAAGCCACTATGGAGCTACCACTTACTTCTACCGCCGATTGCGAAGTACGCAGTGTGATTCGTTTTTTAACGGCAAAAAATAAAAATGCAACTGAAATTCACCGTGAATTGTGCAGTGTGTACGGTGAGAACGTTATGTCGAGGCCAATGGTTTCTCGTTGGCGCCAATCATTTATTGAAGGCAGGACAACAATACACGACGAACAACGAAGCGGCCGCCCATCCACTTCACGGGCCCCGAACATTGTTGTCCTGCCTTCAATAAATGATTGGCGCCAACGAGAAACCATTGGCCTCGACATAACGTTCTCACCGTACACACTGCACAATTCACGGTGAATTTCAGTTGCATTTTTATTTTTTGCCGTTAAAAAACGAATCACACTGCGTACTTCGCAATCGGCGGTAGAAGTAAGTGGTAGCTCCATAGTGGCTTGATCGCAACTGACAAATGGGTCATGGCGGCCGCTTAGGAATTTTACAGTGCTGCCACCACACTCGGACGAAAGTTCCATGCGAATCCCAGACGTATCCTGCCTACCGCGCGGATATAAAAAAATAGTGTAACTTACTTTTGAGACAACCCTCGTATTTGCTGACATGGCAAGATCTTGTTTTTATGTCTGTTTTTCTTCGATTTTTCGTTTTTCTCAGAGACAGTTGAAGATCAGACCTATGATGATTAAGCTTTTTTTACTCATTTTGGTTAGTACTATATACCCTTAAATTTTGTTACATAGGTTTAGTTGCATCCTCTATATAATAGAGGGAGCACAAGTCCGCAATCTTGAAGCCGTGCGGGGAATGGTCCGCCATCTTGCACTGGTCCATTTTTGATTAAATTTGAGCTTGCGCTGACTTGTGCTATTTTGAATTTGTTCCTTAAACTTTAATGTTTAAATACCTTTTTTGACCATATTTAGTAAATTTTAATAATAATGTCATTTTAAAAACATACAAAAAAATTCCTAACTCGGAGTAGGCTTTGAACAAAGGAACGTATGTCAATTTAAAAATATTTAATTAAATGTCAATTTGACATGAGATATTGTCAAAAATGTTAACTAAAGAAATCAAAGCTGTTCTTTTTGAATCTTATTATGGAAATGAAAACAAATTAGAAAACAGCAAACGTAAATATATTGTATCCTTCTTTATTGTCTTTTCACCTTAAAATTACATTTTAAGATCAATTTTGACAACTTGACTTTTGAATTAAATAATGATCAGACATACGTTTCACTGTTCATAGCCTACTCCGAGTTAGGATTTTTTTTGAACACACTGTATAACAGTTTCCTTATTAGCCTAACTATTTTTCATCCCATCTTCGTATAATACAATACGTTTTTTTAACAAATTCTTCTTTTTTTAGATGATGGTATTTTCACCTACAATATGCACTACGATTTAGTTGAACGAAAAGGACAACAATATTTGCAAATAAGAAAGAGTGAGATAGATTATGAAACCAAAAAGACGTATTTCCACTTCGGAAATTTATTCAATGGGGATAAAAGATTAGGTATTGAATTTATTAATTTATGTGTGTACAAGAAAGAAATTGTGATTTCACTAAATTCGTGGCCGTGTGACTGAGTGTCTGGTCGCGAATCTGGCGATCCCGGACCCCGGTTCGAACCCGACCGACGCCATAATTATTTTGAATTTTAAAAAGTGATCCCTGATTTGCATTCTCCACGTGCCTGAAAGGTGACGCATGGTAAACACACGCACAGTACGAATATATCATATCATTGTCGATATCTGCGTATGCGTACAAGGAAGTTCGGCACCAGTGGCGGACTAAGAACAGTTAACACCCGGGGCGGAACTTTATGCGGCATCCCCCCCCCCCCCAATATTTTTGGCGATTAATTAACTTTTTCTATTTACATATATAATTTAAATGGAAATTTTTTTTGTATTTTCATCTGAAGAAAATTCGTTGAAAAAATTTCTTTAAAACCCGAATTATGGTCCCACAAAGTTTGAAAAAATAGATGTGACGTCACGAAGTTTTCATATTAAACTGTTTTCTTCGTGGACCTAAATTTCCTTGAAGTATATGCTATTTCTAAATTATATTTATAAAAAATAAATTAATATTACAACACTGTATTCTACATATTTTTTAATTGCAAGTGTATGTAAATTATTAAGTTTAATACAAGAAATTTATATTGTTATAAAAACTATTTGAAAATTACAGTGCTGGAATGATGGCCACTCTTCCGTTATTTAAAGCTCTTTACTTCCATTGGTAGTAGCAGTGCAGGATTACCAAATAGGCCGCATATTACCAGCAATCTTGGGCGCATTTATCAAATTTTGACTTAGTTGAAGCTAAAAAAAAAGAACAGTAGCCAAGGGCTCATGAAGACCTTAATTAGGCCCTGAGTAGTACGAACCACCTAACACGCTATTTATAGTCGGTCTTTCAGTCGCCAATCAAAATTGTATTCATATTTTGACGAGTCGTTATAACAAAAACTCCCTTATTTCCGAAGTATTTCAATTATATCATTTTATTTGTTTATTAATATTCATTATTAAGCATATACTTTGGCTTTTTACTGATTTCTCTTAATTCGATTGCGCTAGAATAACCTATTATTGTACTACATTTTTTTCGTATTATTATAATTTTAATTAATAATTGTTAACACCTAATCTATACCACCGTCGAGAAATTTCCCCCATTTAATTATAATATTTTAAAAAATGTTAATAAATAATATTTTGGTGTTAATGGAACCCCTAGCTAGCCTAGCACTCGGGGCAGACCGCCCCCATCGCCCCCCCCCCCATCCGCTACTGTTTGGCACTCCTACCAATGGGTAATATGCCATGATGATAAATTTACTTATTTACTAAATTTGACATCTGTAGAAATTCGTGAATAAGTACGTTTTTAAAGCTCTCCCCTATTTTTTTTTTACGAAATCGTAATTGACTGGAACGCACTTCCACCCTGGTGAAGGGTAAGTGCAACTTTATACTAAAACGTACAATACGATCGGTAAGATATGTGCCGAAAATTAAAAAAAAATTCTAATGCTGAGGTAAATTCTTAAGTTTACAGCTTACATGAACCAGCCTTTAGAAATAAAAAATAAGTAGGTGGTTGGATATGTCAATCAAAACTATTTAAGATAATCAAACTTACAGATGATTTAGCATAAAACAAAAGTCGGAAAACTTATACTCCGTTCCATATAAACCATTCAGCAGATAGCGCTCGCATCAGCGTCAGTTTTAAGTAGCCGAGATTACATTGGATAAACGTGTCTCTTGTCTCCAATTTCAGGCAATCAGAGAGATCAAAATTATTCCTTATTCTCTGCATTACTGATGCCCGTTTGCACCGCTGACACTTAAATTTTAAGCTAGACTTAAATAAAAAAATTGCAATTTGAAATTTTGATAGCAATATTCACTTTCTCATTTGACATTTCGTTTCGATACGATATTGTCCATTTAAGGAATACTTAAAAGTTAAGCATCAGCGGTGCAATCGGCTATGAATGGCTTAAATGAACAAGGTATACACTCACTTCTATTTTGTAAGGAAGTTGTTAAGTCTTAGTAACATTGCTATAAATTTTAACCAATAGAAACAAATGTAAAGCCTGTCATTTTCATGTATTATTCAGTGTTCGCAATTATTATTGGTAATGTGCTATAACAACGTTGCTAAGAAATAAGAACTTTTTTACAAAATAGGGCTGACTGTGTGTTTATTTATCGTTGTATTACATCTGATGTGAGTACTCACTATAGGGCGCAAGCATATAATTGACTCGAGGGACCGCGACGTGCTTAAAATCAGCTGATTTGTGTGCGCATGTCATTTTGACGAGAACAATGTCATGTTGACAAGACTAATGTTTTGACTTATTTTGATTTTTAATTGCTAAAATGTTATTATTTATAATTACATGTGTTTTACTGCCTAAAAATTATAAAATATTAACATTTTAGCAATTCAAAATCAAAATAAGTCAAAACATTAGTCTTGTCAAATTGACAATGTTCCTGTCAAAATGACATGCGCACACAAATCAGCTGATCCCAAGCAAGTCAAGGTCGCTCGAGTCACGTGTCTGCTCGCGCCCTATATGCCATCTATGTATGGGTAGTTGAAATATGGTAAAATGAGTATGTATTAAGTCACTATATTGATGTACAAAAATAAAAATAAAAACTATAGGACTTGAACGCACTTATTCAATGCAGAATATGGTTTCGACCTGATGTGGCATCGTAAATTCAAACAAGTATTATATGATTTACTTTGGTTGTTTTTGACTTTAAAGTAGTAATGATTTGGAACAGAATAGATGTTACGGGCATTAAAAATAAATAACTATTTTTTTAAAACCTTTGGTAGTCCCTATCATACAATTTTAAAATCTAGTTTTAATCAATATGAAGTATATTCTAATTTGTTACAATGACGGATGATGCCAGTTTTATATTTACATTTATTTTAGAAAAATAAGTAAGAATAAATAAACGTCAGCAGTAACACATTAAAATGCAGTACCTATATCGTTTTATCCTTAGATCTGTTATTAAAAATAATAACAGCTTTATTAATGACTTTATATATGTTTTAGGGGTAGAAATGAACAACTTCATTAACGAAAACTGGCGAGAAGTCAGCAGAGATATAGGGCCAGCTTTAACTGATACTATTAGTCAAATTATAACTCAAATTTTATCAGCTTTATTTAAGAAAGTACCATACAGTAGCTTCATCCCAGAATAATGTAATTTTAGTAAAAAAAAATATTATTATTTTTAGTATTAGTATTGTGTTATTATCTACCAATGTTACTGAAAAATAAATAGATTGTTTACAATCGAATATAGTAATTTTATTTAATGAATATGTTCTTAGACTTCTTGACTGGAAATTTAATGGGTAAAGGAAAACTTTTGGAATTCTGTCTGCCGAAAATAAATAATTTTTAACCATTGGTTGAATTCCAGAAGTATTCCTTTACCCATTTAATGAATATTATATTACAATTTTTACCCATATATTTCAGAATTCCAGCTCTTATTCACAGATATTAGTAGATATTTAGATTTTTTTTTTTTTTTTGATACTTTTCTATTCTGGGGCATAATACATACTCGAATACCATCAGTTAAGATATAGCAAATAAGTTTAAAAAACTTAGTTGCAAAAATAAAATGTATGGGTTTATTAATATAAATAAAAGAAAAAAACGTGCGTTTTTAACCTTTTCCTAATCATAAATAGCTACTAAACATAAAAATTCTGATATAATTTATCCTCTAGTTTTATGAATTTTTCCATGTCGAATATTAAAATAGTTCTGGTGTTATTAACATATTTTTCTTTTTAAATGAAAAGCCTATTGTTAAAAATTTAATTAATAATTATTGTTTATTTAATAAAATATTTAAAATACAGTGGTGTTCACATATAACAAACCCGTTTATAACGAACTCTTTCTTAAAACGAACCACTTTTAAAGGCATGCAAGAAACGGCCGTAAGTTCAAAGTATATAAATTTTTCCGCACGTAACGATCTCGGATATTACGAATTTTTATATAACGAACTATATTTTTATCGGTTTTTCGCTAATGAAGCCGGATATAACGAACTTTCGTAACAAGAAACGAACTAAATTTTAACGATTTTTGCTTATAACGAACTTTTTCGAGTCGTGTGGAAAGTGCAAATTTTTTTTGTCTTGATGTATTATATGTATTTTGTTTACTTGTATAACGTATTATACATATTTAAGCTTATTGTTATTTTTTTTAGTCAAATATTTTCAAACTAGAAATGTATAACTTGTTATACCTCGGCTATAACGAACCATTTTTGATGGCAGCTAGTGCTCCGTTATAAGCGGACACTACTAAATATGGTTCTAAATGAATTATACTTATTTATTTGAAATTATATAATAGTTATTTTTGTTAAAAGTACGGAGAATTAGTAATGCTGAAACGAAAGTTATGTTTTCCGAAACAAGCGCAAAAATAAGAAAAATTGAGGAGTGTTTATTCAAAACTTAATATATCCAACATATACAGTTTTGAGAAAAACACAAAAAACTTACAACGTCCCTCTGCTATTAATTTCTTTAATTAGATATCTTTTTCTTTAATTCAATCAGTAAATGTTTATACATTATCCGATAATAATATTGTTTTCCTACAACCGTGCGTGAAAAGTACTTTTCACGCACTCGTTACAGTGTGTAAAGTGTCACTTTTCAAGCACTAGTGCGTGAAAAGTACTTTTCACGCACTAGTGCTTGAAAAGTAAGTAGGCGTTGCTAGGCAACATTAAAATATGGTTAATTTACCTGTTAAGTGTATAATTAGGTAGTAAATAATAATGAAAGTAATAAAATTTATTGAGAAATATGAATATACATATAAATGAAACAAATCTAATATTTTTTTATCAGATTGAGTACTAATCTAGTTTTTAAGAACATTAACATTTTTTTGACATGTATTCTAACCTAACCTAATTTTTAATATTAATATTAAATGTACAATTTGTACATTATAAAAGACTAATCATCGTCTGTCTAAGATTCTTCCAAGTGTTTAAGTTACATTTTGTACAGTGTTATGAGAAAGAGCACTAACAGTATTTGAAGCTGCTGAATGCCTGTACACTCAGTATTATGAGAAACATCAATACCATTTCTGTTGTAGGAAAAATGTTGTATGCAACACGTGTGTAAAAAAGTATTTTTTGTCTCGTGCTACAATTTCCGTAAGCAAATTTAACAAATTCTTAAAATATACAAACTGTTAACTCATTGTTAATATTAGAATTTGGTCTGGTAGGGCCTTGAGTAAATTATGACATCGTTCACTAGATGTTTAAATGCAGTGGTAGCTTGGCAACCCCACATCTAATCATGTGACGATTAATAATATCCTCAGCAGTAATACGACTTTAAAAAGTGAAAGATTGTTCAGCCATCGAGAGGAGAGCAGCCAATAGCTTAGTTGGTAAGAGCACTGTCCCGGCAAGATAGGGGTCTTGGGTTCGAATCCCGGTGGTTGACAATTTTTCACAATTTATTTCAAATTCTTAAAAGATTAAAATCGGAAAAAGTCAGAAACTAATAATTTTTTATAGTAAGAAAACAGTTACATAAAAATACAAAAATAAAATATTTACATAAAATTAGGAAAAATTCTATAACAAAAGTAACATTGTCAGTCTTAATTATTAAAAAACATTTTTAAATTTATATTTCTTTTGTGATTTTTCCGCTGCCAATAAATATGTATTTCCATCTTTATTTTTTCTAATAAAATTTGCGAATTCATTACAAGACATTTAGTAATTTAAATATGATTATGATGCGAGATGCAAGCATATAAGCAATAACTACAAAAACAGAAAATCTGAAAATACAATGTTGCATTAAATTAAAATAATTATTCTATTGAACTACTCAAAATAAAATGTATAATAATTAAATGTTAATTAATACGCGCTCCTCGTAAAATACGAGACAATTGGGCGTCCCGAACAGTATTTTACGGGATGCTTAACTTTTAGTCAGGGTCGGAAAGGGGAAAAGTTAAGCATCAGTGCTTACTCATTTGACGCCGAGTATAAAATGTTATAACATTTGTTTCTGATTTTGTTTCAATTCCAAGGTTATGATAAAAGTAACTTTTATCAAATTTTAAATTCGATTTGCTCGGTTACAAAACGTGCATAATACAAAAGTGAATATTGAATTTATTTGAAGCGCTATTGTTTTAAATTAATAGGCACCTTTCCCCAGGAAAAACTGTTTTTCATGTTAAACGCCTATAACCCGCTTTTCGTGTTGCACTAGTTATAAGGATGGAATTCATAGACATTTCTTCGACACGACTCTTCCTCCACTCATCCTTTCCTAAGGTTGAGTCGAGGTTGAGTAAAACCTGTATTCATAAATGAAATTCATAAACGTCAGTACTGTGTCAGTCACTGAGTCGAGGAAGAGACTTCTGTTTTTATGAGGAAAATTATGTTTTAAAAGTAGGCGCAACTCTTTTGACAAGTGTGACAAACATACAAACCAGTAGTTTATATAAAATTGTAGACTCATATAGCTCAAAATACGAGTAATTTGAAACAATTACTACGTTTACATGCAGTTTTGAAAATGGTTTGTTTTCAGTCAAAATTACGAGTAACTGTTTACATGCAAACAGGTTTACAGATTGATTTGAAAACAGTTTCGGCGCATGCGCATTTGGCTGAAGTAAGTGACAGATTCTCTTCACTCCAAATTTTTCGTTTTGCCATTATTCCAATTATTTTCCCTACTTTATAACACTACGCACTAAAACTAGACAACTGTAAGTTTATTTATAGGTTAACACAAAGCGACAGAAACGTTATGCTATGTACGCATGCGCAATATCGAAGCTGAATTTTAAGTGTTTACATGAGTAGTTTTAAAGCTAGTTTTCAAGTAAAACCCACGAAATTTAGTTTCGGTTTGTGAGAACTCAAAACCGTTTTGACACTGTATACATGGCATTTTCAAAACTAAAAACGTTTTGAAAACGGTTTGAAAACTGCATGTAAACTCAGTAGGTAGGAGTAAGTACAAAATTGAATGGCAGACAAAGGATTTCTCCAGAAGCAAATTTATGTTTCGGTTTGAAGTCAATAATTTAAAAATACCGCATTGAACTAGAAATGTCAATTCATTGAAAATTTTATTGTCAAACTATGATTTCAGCATAGTAGATATAGGAGAGTCACGGGATATTGTTTTATCTACGGAGGAAGCGCCGTAAGTTATGAATCACGAAAACAACGGACGGTTGCACTTTCAACAGCGGAAGCCGAGTACATGGCGATGACTGAGGCAGCGAAAGAAGCGATTCATCTACACCAATTAATGAACGATATAGGTATAAATCAAGAGAAAATCAAAATTGAAAACGACAATCAAGCTGCACAAAACATGGCGAAAAATCCTGTCATAAACTCAAAAAGTAAACATATAAATATAAAAGAACATTTTATCAAAGAAACAATAGCAAATGGTCAAGTAGAAATTGAATACAAACCCACCGAAATAATGGAGGCAGATTTATTTACAAAAGCTGTACCAGGACTGACCAGGACCAAGACTCATGCAACTAAGGAAACTAATCGGACTTTACTAAACTTATTTTCAAGAACATTCGAAAGGAGGAGTGTTGAATATTATGAATCACTCATGCCTTGAAAATATATAAATAATATAAATTGTAATCTAAGCAACATTAGTAACATTAAAAAAAGATTTGAAATATTGAATGTATGTCAATTAAATAAAAGGATTTATTTCGTGTTAATGAATATATATGTATAGATATCCCATACAATTCTAATAGATTCTAAAACATTTAGACGTAAAATGTGAGAATATCTCGGATAACTTTAAAAAGTCTTATCGAAATAAGTTACAAAAGCTTTTATTGAAGGTAAAATATCTAACGATGCAAATTTTCACTGAGAATACATGTATTTTAATGACTGCAATATTTTTGACGTTTCGTTTGACAGCCCAACTGGCAGTTGTTCGCGCCATTTTCTTACTATTTGCAGCAATAGAAAGAGATAGCCCTTAAATTGGAAAGGTCCATTATTATTATTTATTTTTATTATTTATTTTTATTAGTTTTTAGTATTGGTAGAAATGGCTGAAACTAACTTCATAAATTCGACCAACCTGACATTGTAGTCATACAAGTTCAATGTTTATGATCAAAAAATGTGATCGAGAACTCGGAACGATTTCTAACATCGTGGACGATCCTAGAAATCGATCAGAGTTCTCGGATATACTTCGCAATTCGATATCTCGGATCGTAGACACTATCAACTCGGACGCAAAAATCGAATAGAAAACTAGAATGGAAAAATGCGTTCTGTCCCATTTTTTCGTACAAGTTGCTAATTTCATTTAAATGTTACCAATTTAAAATCTTGACGTTTGATGTTTGATAAGCTTGAAAATGATAAGGTTATAAATTATTACATAATTCTACTCATTTTTGATATTGATCATAAATAATTACTTATAAATAAATTAATATATTCGTTGTAAAAATTTAATTTACTTACTGCCGGGATAATTTCGATATATTAGTTTTTAGTATTGGTAGAAATGGCTGAAATTAACTTCATAAATTCGACCTCCTAGCAATAATCTTTTTAATTATTTAAGAAAATTATTTTATTTTATAATAAATATAGTAGTTTTAAATATATAAATAAATAACGTTGCTATTTATATAATTTACAAACTCATTAAAGCCCAAATTGTGTTCCATTATAAAGTTTTTTTAATGTGAAGGAAAGCTTAAAGTATCAATTTGCTCCACTCGAAATTTTCCTCAAAGCATACTTATATTGAAAGTAGCGTAGGCCTCAAATGTCTATGAATTCCAAACTGTCATTTTGAGTGGAGTATGAGTCGAGTATGAGTGGAGTATGAGTCGAGGTAAAAGGCTTCCTCAAACGTTTATGGATTTGAAAACGTCAATTTGAGTTTAAGTCGAGGAAAAGGATGTGTGGAGGACTGACTATGAATTCCACCCTAATTATATAATCTCGAAACTTAAAGTAACTCTTCAAATGATTACAAATATTGTTTTAAGAGTATGTTTTATTTTTATTCACTTTTTTGGCAAATTTTATATAGTTATGTTGTTATATTGCAGATGATGTAAAAATATAATTTTTCTACAGTCTGTATACAAAGTAGCTATTTGCGTTCTCTTTTGTCTACGCAAAATGTCACTTTGCCGCTCATGCGCGACAAAGTAGAAAAACGCTCGCTGTTCAAATTTCTAACTATATAATGTTGAGAAATGTCACTTGTTTACATTTTTAGTGGAAACGTTTAGTCAGGAACTAATGGCACTGTAGTTACACATTTACCACCTTCACAAGTCAATCTGATGTATAACTGCTCTGTCGGTATATTACATAACTAAACAAAATGCTGCACTGCTGTGAAAATAAAATAGGGCATTCATTTACAAAAACGAAAGTATAAAATGCTTAGATTAGATTGAATAGCTTAAGAAGAATGGAAAATAACGATAAATTAAAATTAAATATATTGTGTGAACAGTTGTGCTGCAACCTGCAAAAGTATATAAATTACACAAAAAAACTTTTTGTTATGGTGGAGGACCCCATTGTGGCGACTGTAGAAAAAATCTTATGAGTGTTTCGGGCGCAAATGGACATTGTCGATTTCGAGAGAATGCCGCGTTCCTGCGTAGCGCGGCAACAACCTCTCAATTGACAATGTCCCATTTTGCGCTCTTAATACAAAAATAGCTATTTTGTATAGGATACAGAAATTAAGTTTATTCTTTTTAAAGTGGTGTTAATTCCCAAAATTTCCATAAAATGCTACTTTATTAGTCCACATTTCCACATTTAATATTGGATAAGTCAAATTTATATTTTCTTATCTAACATCAAGTTAATTACCAATTATAGGGTACTCATTACTAAAAGCATTTTCAAGAATGTTTAAAAGTGTATAAATAGTAGCCAAGACATTCATAACAAGTAGTAGTATTTCGTTTCTAAGGTAGAGAAAGTGTAAGACAATGAATTTTTGTAAAGTGATATTAATTTTAAGTGTGGCTGTTAGTGGAAGTTATGGTATTGAGTTACGTAAGTATAAAATAAATTTATTTACAATTAAAAATTGCATTATTATTATTATTATTATTATTATTATTATTATTACATTCCTCAAAAAATATATATTTTTTTATAAATCATAAAATTTATTTATTTTAATATAAAAAATCAATCGTTTAAAAATAATGGTTTATTATTCAATAAGTATATAATGATGGCTATAGCTCAGGAGGGTGACGATTGTAAAATAATTTTTAATTCATATTCAAAAGAAACGACATTTAAAAAATCTGATGTGGCCAGCACATAACCTCTCGTCAGATATTTTACCTGGTTATTGGGATTTTCAAATAAGAAAACGCTAACTAGCGGCGAATATTAGAACTACAAACAGTGGTACACATTTGACATTTACATGAAACTACAACCATATAACTACAAAAACACTATTATACATACTTAAATTATAAATAAAAAATACTAATAAATGAGAAAATATTAAGAAAACTAAAAAAACACAATTGACAGTAATGCTACGCTGACAAATGTCAACAAAAAGTGTACCATTGTTTAATGCGATCAGCGCCATCTCTTGATACTTAAAAATCCCAATACCTACGCATAAAACAAAAAAAAATTAAATACCTACAAATACATATATTCATGTCTCACTACAAAATAATTCTCACATATGTTTGCAAAATCTATAGTATATTTCAATATAAATTATGTACAATACATACATTTTCTTTATATTCACTATCCTGAAATTTTATTTTTCTACTTTCCTTTTCTTTTTCTTTATATTCGTCATTTTTTCGCAAAATCCTTTTATATTCTTTTTTACGTATATTCTTTTGCGTTGTTGACTTTTTTTATTTTCATAATCTTCATAATGATATACAAATATTTTGACAGTGGCATACCAATATTTTCGACGGTGACATTTATGTGTCAATTACAAACATTTGAATTTCTTGCCTTGAAGTAGTTTGATCTGAGATTTATTACATCAAATTATTTTATATGCATTTCTTTATCTCTAAATCTATAGAAGATATAATAATGAATTTATATTTATCGAATAAAGAATTTAACGTTCTTTAATATAAATATTTACATAAATTTTCGATAAATAATATTTAGATGTTTTTTTTCTTGTAACTACTACTTTCGGTTGTCCAATTGTTAAACTTAATCAACTCTTCGCATTATTGTTAGATTGAGGAATCCGTAGTTAAAAATGCCTTTAGTCTTACAGTATTTAAGAAATCGTGGATCCAACAGCCACACATCCACACACACACATACGGACATCATCGTAAAAATATTATAATCGGATTCTAGGGACCTTAAAACGTGCTTATTCACTAAAATCTGGATATGCGAGTTTTAGCATGAATTCAATACCTCTCTTAGCGAGAGGTAAAAATAATGGCTTGTACAGTGGGGCCACAACTCTTGTTTTGAAAACGCTGTTTTGAAAATGCCAAATTTTAATATATAATTTCACCCTTACGTTTAGAATGATTTTTTCGAAATATTTATTTGAATGCAGACTTTATCTTCTGCTCAATCAAAAGGTTGTACCACGGGTGAATGTGTAAAGTTCGATGCGTAGCGGAAACCGTTAAATTTGCCAATCTTGATTATGACCGTGGTTAACAAAACTTTTTATTTTATTTGGTTGTTAAAATTGAAGGATCCAGTAGGTATTATTCGGTATCGTACGATTATTCATAAGAAATATCGGATGAATTTGAGGCGCAGGACAAGTTGGTTTCATAAAATTCAAAAGACGTACTTATACGAGAAAAAATACATAAACTTTTGCGAGTAGCCGTGTTCAAAAATTGTGATTTATCGAATTTATTGTGTTGTCAGTTATTTATCCATAAAACACGATTTTGATGTTTAAAGCCAAATTGCACTCGCTGTAGAGGGCGAAAAAACAAGTTTATGATTATAAAATGAAATAATAATTTGATAAATTTGTGATATTTATTATTATTATTATTATTATCATTATTATTACTATTATTATAAAATATTGAAATTTGACATTTTTAAAACAAGGCTTGTGGTACCGTTTATACCAGCCATTAAGTTTTGTGTTATAAAAGTATTGCGATTATGATGTTTTTCATAAAATCTAATAAAACCGCGTTACTCTGCCTACGTAAAAAAATGTTTAAAAAATTTAAACGATCTTGTAAATTACAAAATTTTACATACCGTAAATTACCACAGAGAAATATCGGGAATTTACCAAAAAATTTCTATGCCATATGTTTTGTGGCGGCCTAGCGGTCATATTTCAAACCATATCCAAGTTTGCTCTCTAATGACGAGATAAAGATAAAATATCCTTACTACTTACTTTAAATTTGTCGCTACTACAGTTCGTCCTCAACTCTTTCAAAATACAGTTAAGAAATCGGATGCCTATTTTCAACTTTTGTAATTCCCGCTTGATTTTGACGTCATCACTTTCGGAGTCTATTCTAAATGCTGCATTTGTGAAAATTAGAACTTGTTCTTGTTCGCTTGTAAATACTTTTATACTTGACGAAATTCGGGTTGCATGCATTTCGCGATAAAATAATTATTAGTTTTTTAGGTTGTATTTGTGAAAAATGTGAAATTTCGCTTGTAAATTTTCAAAAATACTTTAATATTACGTACGTTCATTTTATATGAATTTAACCCAACTTTTTTTTCAAAAAAATGGCAAATTTTTGAGGAATTTAATATTTTTCATGGTTTTGCAACTATACGTGTATAACTAGAGCTGGGCAATACTTGCAAGAAAAGTACTTTATTAGGATTGCAAGTACTTTGAGTACTTCAAGTACTGTACTTGAAGTACTTTCTATTTATAGTACTTTGTACTTGACAAAGTAAATCTATTCACATATACTTGGAAAAATACTTGAAGTACTTTAAATGTACTTGAAGTATTTTAAATATACTCGTAGCCGCGGGCCTGAGTGTCAGGTCGAGAATCTGGGGAATCGGGTTCGATCCCGACCGACGCCAATTATTTCCAATTTTAAATGGCACTAAATTGACCCCTGTGGTGCACTCTCCACGCCAGCAATGAGTGCCCGAGAGGTGACGCCTGGTAAGCGCCCGCACGGTGCAAATATATCATCTTTACCGATATCTGCTTACAAAGCAGATTGGCACACCCAGCAATGGGTAATAAGCCGTGATGATATATATTTATTTTATTTGAATTACTTTAAATGTACTTGAATTACTTTGTTGGTCTGTCAGTCTTTCTTTTGCAGAGATGTGGTGTTATGTGAAAATATATTTTCAGCGATTATATGAAAGTTTGCAATTTTTTTTTGGCATAAATAAATTAATTCTAATCTGCGCATATTGCATATACATAAATGTTTGTATTACCTAACTACAGTGCTAGTACTTTGCGTATCGCCTGGCGATCGCATAACGTAAAAATGACGTCATTCTAACATCTCGGTACAGCTTCTTGCATCGCTTTGCGATCATATGACGTCAATTTTACGTCATGAGATCGCTAGGTGATACGGCAGTCCCAGCGAGGAACTTTTGTTTTAAATAACCAAATAAATATCGCATATTGAAATTTTTGTCAACAATCACCTTTTAAGGTCCATATAATCAGAAAAATATCAATTATCTGAAAAAGTACTTGCACCCAAATTTACAAGTACTTTTTTAAGTACTTCGTACTTTCAAGTACTTTAGAAACTAAAAAAGTTCTTGTACTTCAAGTACTTTTAAAACATCAAGATACTTGGTACGTGTACTTCAAGTACTACTTTCCGGTACTTTGCCCAGCTAAGTATAACCTTCAAAAGAAATTTTTTGAGGAGTGGATATTCTAAACTGGGTTAAAATTCAAATATGTTTTTGTTGTATATTTTATTAATAAACCCTGTTTTCAAATAAATACAGAAAAAACTTACGCGTAATGCTCACTATAATGCTACTGAAAATATTTAGGGAGGAGGGTTTAGGGGAACCCCAAAATTGAATTGCGCTTAGGGCCTCTTCCCTCTCAAGTGCTAAATCCGCCACTGGGAAAGATGAACATTTCAGATTAACAAATTCAATTATACCAGCTTTATTTTTTGCTGTACAAATTTTATAACATCTCGTATAATATTTAGATATGCGATTTATTATATTTTATTTTCATGTTATAGTTATTCACGATATAAGTGGGATATAGACATTAGGGTAATCACATAGTAGTGTAAAATCCTATGAATATCGTATAAAATTTTATCTATCACCGCGTATACCATATCGCACTCATTTTAGACATTAAATACCCTTCTTATCCCATTGAATGCTTTAATGAAATTTATTACCACACTAGAATTTCATAACCGCACTTATTAGGCTAACAAGACCATTCCAAAACTAAATTATTTCTAATCGGTAATTTCTTGATAACTTTTTGATAATATACGATAATTTAAGATAAAAAATATATAATTTATAATTTATTTATCATAAAATAAATAAATAAGTAAATATAAATATATCATCACGGCATATTACCCATTGCTGGGTGTGCCAATCTGCTTTGTACGCAGATATCGGTAATGATGATGACATATTTGTACCGTGCGAGCGTTTACCAGGCGTACGGGCACTCATTGCTGGCGTGGAGAATTCACCACCGGGATCAATTATGTGCCATTTAAAATTCGAAATATTTGGCGCAACCAGACACTTAGGTACGCGGCCACTAGACCGCATATAATTTTAATCAGGTATTCGCTAATTTAAACGGTATTGAATGTTGAACAGTTATAGAAAAATTAATTGTGCGCAAATTTTATTGAAAGTATTTTTCTGTAAAATAAATCGTAAACGATTGACAGAGTTAAAACAGTGCTAGTCGTCTCCTCCTTATAGCCATATCCTAATCACCATTCAGGCTACCACCCATTGAGACTATTATCGTTATTGCATTGGAAGTTTATACATAAAATTCTACTGTATACCTTAAACTCATTTAATTAAAAAATGAGACATTCCCCCTTTTTGCAGGGTGGTCTTCATATACTAATTATTTTTTGTATATTTTCAGCAAATTTTTTCAGTCAGTGTTCTCTGAGTGACCCAAATTTGGGTAACTGTATTAAAAATAGTGGAAATGCAGGCATAGATTCCCTAGTTAAAGGTATGTACTATATTTATTAGAATTTACTTTTAAATAAATTACAATGATTTTAACAAATTACTTTTATTTCAGTAACGAAATTTAAAAAAAATTTAGTAATACGATTAATACAGTGTTAAAATTATTTTAAATAATAATTATTCCTCTTTCATGATCCTCTTTATTGCAACGTCATTAGTGCACAATTTACTATTCATTTTTTTCAGGCCAGAGTAAAATTCAGGCGGTGAAACTAAGTCCTCTTCATGTAGACCAAATGTATATTGACGTAAACGGAGGACTGCAAATAAATTTAACTAATTTCGATATATATGGAATAGAAACAGCCAAATTAGTGCATGTCAAGTAAGTTTTATATTTAACTGTTCACATTCTGCATTTATGCTTTAACGTATTATCCTATCCTATGTACACAGGGCGGCGGTCTAGTAGGTCCGGACCGCCCCTAGAATTTGACATATATATGTATATAAAAAAAAAACAATTCATTTGTAAAACAAATAGGCATTCTGATATTCGCCGTCGTTGTTATTTAACCATAGAAAAATAAAATATTTATACGATTAGAGCACTTGCCACCCTAAACCCTAATGTAAAGCATACGATATCACTACTGCAATAAATGAAATATTTGAATAAAAATAATGAAATATAAAAGAATCTCAGACAAACTACAAAAAAGATAATAAAAAAATTGATTTTGTAGTATTTAGTGCATAAAATTTTTAATTTCCTGCTTATTGTTTTGCACTATAATTTTCATTTCTTCCAATTTAAATACATGTGATATTAGCATCTTTTATATTTTGTAATATAAAACGCATGTAGTGAAAAAGCAAACCGGAATTGTAAACCCCCTCTAGCCAATTTTTTAATAAAAGTCAGTTGGACCGCCTCCAAAAATAAATCTTGTGTGCGCCACTGCCTATGTACAAGCCCATGAAGCCCGGGCGCAAAATGTGACAGGGGCGTACTTATCGTAATTGAACCATCCAATAAGGTATAATAGGTCACTGGCACTAAGACTTCGAAAAAAAATCTGATATGGCCAGCATATTACCTTCAGTCAGTTCTATGTATTTTGTACAAATTCTACACAAAAGATTCCATATTTCCAGTAAATTACCTACAGTTAGTTCTATTTATTTTGTACAAATTCCATACAGAAAGTGTATTGTAAGAGATTCTATATATTTCCAGTTAAATTATAACACAAACATACTATGTCAATTGCACTGACATTTGTCAATCAGAATTTTCTTAATATAGGTAGAAGAAGTTTCCATGGTTAATAACACATGTTTCGGATCACATAAGTCCAATACCACCTTTCCAAAAATCATAATTTTTGCGTATTCCTTGTCTTTACATTCATATGAAGAGCTGATTAGATTTTGGTTATAATTGGTCGACCGGACCATAGTATTTTATTCTCTATACGATTTGATTACATTTTATACTTCATATTCAATGTATATAGAATTAAAAGGTGATAAAAAAATTAAATTTAATAAAGCAGCTATCTGTGCTATAATAACCATGGAAACATCTACTATATTAAGAAATTTCTGATTGACAAATGTCAGTGTCAAGTGCAATTGATATAGTGTTTGTGTTATAATTTTCCTGGAAATATATAGAATCTCTTACAAGAAACAAAATACATAAAACTGACGGAAGGTAATGTGCTAGACACATCAGATATTTTAACTCTATATCCATTGAATATGAAATAAATAAATATATCATCACGGCTTATTACCCATAGCTGGGTGTGCCAATTTGCTTTATACACAGATATAGGTAATGATGAAATATTTGTACCGTGCGGGCGCTTATCAGGCGTCACCTCACGGACACTCATTGCTGGCGTGGAGAGTGCATCACAGGGGTCAATTTTGTGCCATTTAAAATTGGAAATATTTGGCGTCGACCGGGATCGAACCCGGTTCCCCAGATTTATAATAACATTAAATGTGAAATAATGATATTTAACAGCGTTTTTTATGAAAAACTGTTAAAATCTTCAAATTAGGGTACTTCTGTTCGACAAATGATAACCAAAATCTATTCAGCTCTTCATATTAATTATGAATGTAATGTAAAAGAATACCTACGCAAAAATTATAATTTTTAGAAAGGTGGTATACACACATATACATACATACATACATACATACATCCATACATACATACAGACATCATCGTTAAAATAGTAAAATCATATTCTAGGGACCATAAAACGAACTTATTCATTAAAAACACATCACCGAATTTTTGGACCAAAGACAATACCTTCCTTACCTAAAGGTGACTGAAGCTAAAAAAACAACAATTTCAAAAGTACCTAATTATAAGAACGTGTGTTTTATATTATTAATTATTCATTATTTTCTGTTTATTTAGATGGGACCCCAAATCTCGGCAAGTTGAAGCTGAAATTCAGCATCATTATACATCTCTCATAGGACATTATGATGTCAATGGCAGAATTATTATTCTGCCTATTAATGGAAACGGAGCTTGCAATATTACATACGGTAAGCAGATTAACATTCCTCTTCACAATTTTATTAACGCATACTAAATCCATTTTTACCACGTCTTTAAATTAAGATTACTCGGATACCAAAAGCGTAAATTTAAATTTAGTATGTATTTGTTTTTAAATCTCTATGTATAAAACACCCCATAAAGTTCTACGGGACAGGTGAAAATAAACTGTACCAGATTTCAATAGTCTTTTCACATCCATAAAAGAGTAAAAATTCGTAAATTATTTTTATTGTGAGGTCAAGGTCATTTCCAAAGAAATGAAATAAATTAGAAAATCCAGTCATTAGATCTTCTCTTATACTCGTGTAAAAAATAGTAATAGTATAAGAAAAAAAAGTTTCATTAGCTAATCTGTTCACGAACGAATCCAAGTTTTACAAAGGATGAGTGCGATAACAGGCCTTATGAAATATGTTTTTATACTATTTTTTCTATTAATGTAATTTTATAATTTGTATAAAATGCAACTTGTCAAAATGCATGGAGGTAGGAATCAATATGGTGAGAGCATAAACTTGAACCTATGGCAAGGGGAGTGAAGAACGGTGGGGGCGGACGCAGGTTCTGTAGCTCCTGTTAGAGAACTACCCAACCCTATGGTAATTTATGGATTCAGGCACACACAAAGAACGCACCACTATGTGTCAGTATCGTTTTTTAACCACAACTGCCACTCTATATAACCAATGGTACATACTGATTCCCCACTCCCCAAATACAATTCTTATATACGCATCACGCTTTATGTAATAATAATAACTACTACTTATTTTACAATTATCTACAAATATCTTACACTCCTTCTTCTAATGTACATTTGGTGCGTTCCGGTATAGCAATCTTTTTGGTCTTTTCGCTCTAAATGCACTTTGTGTGTTCGGGTATTCAATTTGGAGTGAATAGTACTTTTCTAAAAGCGTTCGGGTATTTCGGAGTAGAGCAAAAAGAACTTGCTCCATAAGTCCCACCTCTAAACGAGGGAACACCAGAGCACACATGCGCAATCTGAATTTTGTCTTATTACAATGGCATTCGCTGATGCTTCAGATATTATTAATTTTGTGTGCAAAATGGATAATACTGTTAAAAAAGAAACACATTTATATTTTACAAATATGTAAGTTATTTTAAAAGATAACAACGGTTGTAACTCAAACTGTTAAAAGATCGGATCGCTCGAGCGTTCGTTCGGGTATTCTTGTTTACTCCAGAGCGGCAGAGCGCTCCGATGTCACGTGACAAAAATCCTCTCCAACTCCTTTTGTACACAGTGCGTATAAGCCGAACGCACCAAGTGGGGTGCGTTCCAAAACCTTACTCTGGAGTATCGAGTATGGTAAAATCCGTTCCAAAACTATTGCGCTTACTCTTAGAGTTTACGCGATAAACGTTCCAAAATTCGGAGTACGCACTCTAGAGCATACTCCTCGTACTCTGCTACGCTAGTAGGGTACGAAATACTCCAATGAGAATTTGCATGTCTTACGCAAATTTTTACAACGAAACATACATAAATCGAATTTGAAATAAAAATAAATCTTGAAAATTATCAATACATTGGAGTAATTGATGATTATTTATCTTATAAAAAAGTCGTTTGAAAAACATAATAGTAAAACTCGTATTAATTGTAAAAAATGTCTTGATAAAACAGGAAGTGCACACAATAAATAATTTTTGGCAGTCAAAATGTCATATCAAAAAGATATTTTCTTATTTTTAAGGTTATGTTATTTTATTTACTTAAAGCCGTTCGTAAATACTCCGGCAAATATAGTCACGGGACCGTACTCCAAGTAGGGGATCCACTTAGTTTGTATCTTTGTTTTGGAACGCACCCCTATGTACATTGATGTGGGGATTCGCGCGGTTGTAGGTATTTATCTTGACCAGAGTGGTTTTATTCACAGGTTTTAACCGGTTTTAACCGTCCTGGTCAAAATGTAATTTGACCCTACCACTAGTAAAAATATAATATTAGACCATTCAAATAATACGTTATTTCACTAGGAATTCAAATTTGAAAATTTTAACATGCCATTGATACATATATTTCATTTAATAAAACAAAATACATTTTGTGTGTTACATAACATTAAAATAAATTACTTTTCGGTATAATATAAACTTATATAGTAATGTCGTAAGAAAAATTAATACGTTAATATTAATAATCGTCAACTATCTCACCTTTTGCAATACAATTTAGCATTCGATAAGAAGTAACTAATTTTGTAGTTGTTTCCAAACCTAATCTGTATCTGATTTTGTTTTGAATATAGCTATAATTGGAGAAGATTGTTTCTATACTTGCAGATGATGCAATGCAATTCTGCATGAACAACAAAGCATAAAAACTCAGAATTTATTGTATTTTTAAAAGATAACCACCACGTCGATGCCTTTACATTCTCTCGAACGATATTCGAAAAAAATGTTTTCGGAAAGGGTTCATCTTGCGCCTGAAATTGTATCACTAATGGTAAAAACTGTTCATTTATTTCCTCAGATAACCATTTCCTGGTCCAGTTTTGACCATTTCTGACCAATTTTGGACGGTTAAACCCAAATTTAACCACTGTCCCGTCCAAAATTCAAAAAACGGCTTTTTTAACAACCCTGATTTCGGGATAGATTGATATTGAATCATATGACATTTAAAATTGACACAACCTAAAAATAAAAATTAATCAAATGAAAGATAACTTTGAATATGACGCGAAATTGAGCATTCTATTTCATTTATTCCAATAAAAATAAGACAACCGACAATATATCAAATATAAATAATGTTTTCATATTTACTTCTAATAAATACTCGTATTAGTAATAGAGTACGTGCACGTCACTTTGACTTTTTGATAATTGCAGTAATTTATTATATTATATTGAGTTCATGCTAGGTACTATATGATTTTAATTTAGTAGATTTGTTATTTATTGTATTAGTCACACAGAAATGGGTTTTATAACGAAACGTCAGAATAATATCACACGTCAGATACAGACCCGGCAGATGCACCAAAAATTGAAATTATTACTTAGTAGCAGATGTTTACTTCCACTCAGCTGATTTTGACATGGTTGTCAATGTCATACCACTAATGCGATTTAGAAATTTGACATTGACGTAGGTATATCGTTTGATTTTGTTATGATGATGTTTGACAGTATCAGTAGTGGGGGTAAAAATACCAGAGAACCAGGATTATTTCGAGGTTGCCGTGTTCAACTTTTTACCAACTTTTTTCAGGAACCGCGTTCCAAATAGAAACCGGTAAATAATTTCAGGACTTATGGAACACAAAACCGAAAACCTGATCGAACCGGTTGCGTTAATGAACATACTATTAAGATTATACACATGTCAGTTTTGAAAGCAGTCTACCACCTCTAGAAAACGAAAAGCGCCAAAACCAGTGCATTTATAGATCTTAAAGACGTGTTTGACTCGTAATATACCGAAATAGAAAGTACCTATGTATGTGTTTAGTTGCAAAATGATGGAGATTTTCAAACTAGACGTGAAGATTGGCAAACTCAATTCGCTTGTTCGGCAACACGTAGAATATGAATTTACAACGAATCACATACAACGATTTTTTGTAATTCCGTTTAGATTCAACATTAGTGCGAAAACGTGACAGCTGAATGCATTAATTTGAAATAGAATGTCATTTTGACATTCAAATAACATACAAAAAGTTGAGTTGAAACGAAATTATTATGATTTCCTTGTTACATATTTACTTTATAAAATAAATTGGGGAAAAATAGTCGTTTATGGGTTTTTCAAGTCATTTTGGACATAATATGATTACCATAAATGTCTCTTATGTAATATACAATGAAACAATCTTATGCACAGGCATAAAAGAGTAAAACTTCTCGAAATCTTTATTTTTATTGTGGGATGAAGGATGAAGGTCATTGCCAAAGAATAAAATGTAAATTAGAAAAAAACAAATCTTATCTCTTACATAAAAACATGCTACATTTTTTGTGCATATGAATTCTAATAAAAAAGAGTATAATTAATTAGATGAAATTCTGTTACAGTTTTTTAAAATAATTATTTTCATTTAATTATGCAGCATGCAGCATCATAGGTAAAGAATGGGGTATTCTAATATTTATTAAATTTTATTTTTAATTACTTTCACATTTACATATTACTTAAAAATTTAAATTTTTCCAGAGGTGACGTAGGAAGAGCTGATGACATTTATAGAAATAGAAAAATTGTAACAACGTAAAACGTAATAAAACTAACAAAAACAAGTCAGTTGTTGACAATGCGTCAATGGCAGAAAAAGTGTTTCTTGTTAGTGGTGTGGATTTATATACAAAATTTGTCACAAATGTTATCAGTTACTCGTACATCACAGAACCACGTGGTATCTTTTTAGCGCTATAATAAACTGCAAGAAAATTCATGTTACAATAATTAAATTTTGATATTTTTATATTATTTTTTAGCATAATCCGTAATATTATACCATTTTTTACCTTTAATTTTACATTAGAATACTCCATTTATAAAATAGCATGAAGACAAATGGCCAGTTGCACCGCTCATAGTTAAATTTTTACTTTTTGTTAAATTGACAATATCGTATCGAAACAACATCTCAAATATGTTATTAGGGAATTGTTGCATGACGTACGAGAAGATTCCGTCAACGCTAACGTTACGTCTTTAATAACGGACGTACAAAGTAACGGGTTTTCAAAAGTTTAGATTTTGCATTACGTTTTAATTACAAGTACATTGATTTTGACGTTCAAATGACAGTTGTTTAAATATTTATCAATTTCATTGTATCAAACACTAATGGAAGAACTATTTAATATTTGCTAAATAGTTTTAAAAGGTGTTCTACATGTCAGCTCTGACCTCTGAAAGAAAAAAATTACTGCGGTCCCATTCAGCTTATTTTTAATAATGTTCCAACCAAATGGTTACTCATTGAAACATAGCAACAATCGTATGACTAAGATGACAAAAATGTTTCCCTTCGATGTTGAATAATATTATTACGAATAAGTATCATAAAAAACTTCATATTTTTATTTATAAGAAAATTCGTTATATTTAAAATGCTGATGATGGCAGCTTCGTTCTGCCGAAACGTCCAAATATAATAAAGAAATATAACAAAACATTTCTCGAAATATTATTTCGATCCTGAAAGCCAAAAAATTTTTTCCCAAAAAATAAAACTGAATTTAATTCATTTTTTCTACTCCCTTTGTTAAAATGTGACTTACCGTACTGGTTTCCATGGTGCTAACTACATCTTAAATACAATTTGATAAGCTATGGCTTTCAATATATTGGACACGGCGTAAAAGTAGCAAACAAAACAAAATGCGGGCTGACGGGTAAAATGGAACTACTTGGACACATATTTGGCACATTTTTAGGAATATCTTTTCAAGTTTTGGACGAACAAATATGAAAATATATGCATTGTACCGACCTAACTCATTAATATACATGGTTGGTTTAGAAATTGATATAAATCAGCCATGAAGCAAAAAAAAAAAAAATGTTTCTGAGGTGACCAAATATCCCCGTGTTTGGGGCTATTTGGCCAGCTGAATAAAAATGCTTTTAAGACACATAGAAATGCTCAGAGTGTTTAAGTTATCCCCTAGAAATGTAAAGAAGGTTTATATATAGCCCATTTTGTATTGTATTAAAGGTGTACATAGGAAATTAACATGGGAAATCAGTTTTTTGCAATTTCCTGCTCGCCTAATTATTTTAAGCAAAAACGCGTCAAATAAAAGTTTTAAGGCATAAATTTAAGAATAAATATAAAAATGTCGAAAATTACGTTGAAAATATCGACATCCATGTAATTGAACAAAAAATAAATAAATGCTTGACGTTTTATCTGTCACAACCACTTCACAACGTAAGTTAATTAATTTGACGTTTCTGACAATTTATCTCTCGTTTTATTGTTTGAAATTATAAGAAAATGAATATTTACATTAATGAGGAGCATGTTTTCCCCATTGCTAAATTCGTTCAAAAAATACACGTGAGCTGCGTAATCAGAATGTATGACGAGCAGGAAAACGTTACTGGAAGGAAGAGTGTTAGGAATAAATGTAGTCTCTTTCTGTAGTACTAGATGTATTGGAAATGAGTTCGGAATACATCACAGCATCATACATAATTGTGTTGCGTAGTTGAATTTTTAATAAATTCATATTATTTAAACCCAACTGTATTTTTTAACTTTATTTGTTAGTCTAATATAATATTTCTCTTATTATTATAATTAACGATATTTGTTCAAATCAAATTGTCAGAAACGTCAAATAGATTAACTTACGTTGTGACAGATAAAATGTCAAGCATTTATTTATTTTTTGTTCAACTCGTGGCCGCGTGCCTGAGTGTCAGGTCGCGAATCTGGGGAACCGGGTTCGATCCCGACCGACGCCAAATATTTCCAATTTTAAATGGCACAAAATTGACCCCTGTGGTTCACTCTCCACGCCAGCAGTGAGTGCCCGTGAGGCGGCGCCTGGTAAGCGCCCGCACGGTACAAATATTTCATCATTACCGAGATCTGTTTACAAAGCAGATTGGCACACCCAGCAATGGGTAATAAGCCGTGATGATATATTTATATTTATTTATTTATTGTTCAATTCCGTTGGTGTCGATATTTTCAACTTAATTTTCCACATTTTCGTACTTAATTCCTGTCGTTACAAAACATGTAAAGGTAATTCTGTTTATTTAATTAAATGCAGAATTTTATGCCTTAAAACTTTTATTTGGCGCGTTTTTGCTTAAAATAATTAGGCGAGCAGGAATTTGCAAAAATCTGATTTCCCATGTTAATCTCCTATGTACACCTTTAAGACAGATACACGGTATATATATATATATATATATATATATATATATATATATATATATATATATATATATATATATATATATATATATTCGTATAAAAGTGTAACAAAATATAATATTCTTCTGTAAATAACGTAATAATATAAAAATACACTTTGATATTCAAATTTAAGAAAACAAAACAGTATATTCTTAACTACATCCCGGATGTCAGTCTTGGTCATTGGAAAATACCTAATCTGCCATTACTCCGTGGGTCTCCATTATCGGGATCTCCTCTTCTTTACTAAGGGCCGTATGATGTCCAAGTGATCCCTTGTTCTTTCCGAGAAACCTTCTAACTAGCGAATTGCGAGGTACATTATAGGTTTCGGCTGCTGGTTTTTTTGCCATTTCGGGCTTTACGACAACAATGGCTTCCAGCATCTGTTCTTCATTATTGTCCCTGTAGGATTTGGATCCTGAGGTCCATTGATAAGTTCTTACCATTTTGTATTTAATATACATCTATATCAATATAAATACGAATGAAAATGCAGAAAAATTGCAACAACAAATAAAACAAAAATGTTGCTTCCGGTTACCAAAAAGGCCCGTGGTGGCTAAGTAGCCCCATTTTAAGGTAGCTGTCGGAGCTAACAACTGACAATGTATAGAAACAAGTAACATAAAAAGAGTATTTCTTTACTTCAATTGTTTTAATTTGTAGTCGTAGAAAAAGTATAGTACATACGTGATCCGTTTTATGAAATTTTTTGAAACTTGTTTCTTAATAGTCCAGTAACCGAACGGCGGACATTTTGAAAAAAAAAAACTGACGGGCTACAGATCCTGTGATCAAGATAAAACATCTCTAACAACCTTGTAAAGATAATCCGAAGAGAAAATCAGTAGACGCACACTTTCCAAAGCGCATGCCCCATGCCCCTAGACAGTACAGTCTTCCAGGGGAATCTCGAAATTTACCCAAAAAATTCAAATTGCCATAACTTTTGATCGGTTGAAGATAATAATAATGAAGGAAATTTATTCCTCTACAGTAATTTTTCTGTAAATCGAAGGGACGAGGTGCTAGAGAGAAAAGTTTAACGAAAAACGTCAGGCAAAATATTTTTTTCTCATAACGACTTTTTTGCTAAGACGGTACGTCTTCAAGATATAAGCAAAAAACCATATATACCTTTTCGGTCCGCCTCCCCCCGCCGCCGCGCCTTTACCCTGCTCACCTCCTATGTCCGGGTACATTTAATTCCAAACAATTCCAAAGAAAGCCCTGATGTGAAGATTGTGACACCATCCATGTATTCTACAACCCTGACTGGACTATAAGCATTCAATTAAAAGAAAAACTCGTGATTATTTTTGTATTCTTAAAATTAATGTTCTTGCTAGGCTTGTTTTACCATACTGTTTTAATATGGACTGCTTATGTTTGTGTTGTGTTCTACTAACGAACATTTGTAAAAAGAATCATAGAAAATTAATCGTTTTCGCGTGCTTTTTTCCCCAATTTTTCATATTAATTTTTCTACATTATTTTGGCCCTTGTTCAAAATCACTTGCAGGGTGTTACCGGCGAAGACATTCTCGTTTATATAAATAGTCACAAGACACAATATATAAATAAGTTGTAATTTTAAATAAATATA
The DNA here is from genome assembly GCA_963082715.1 of Harpalus rubripes. Lineage (NCBI taxonomy): Eukaryota > Metazoa > Arthropoda > Insecta > Coleoptera > Carabidae > Harpalus > Harpalus rubripes. The sequence continues at coordinate 17,156,002 of OY720455.1, forward strand.
TATGTGATGCAATTATTCTGGGATGAATTGTCGTAGTACGTGTTGTGTTGTATAAATCTATGAGTCATAAATCAAAAGTTTGTCGCGGCATCGCACTAAAATTGAGACACGTTGCATTTTTTCCCCGCTGCTACACTTATGACGCAAGTTCGCGCATCTTAATAAAAAAAAACTTATTTTTTTCACGAAAATGCGGCACGGAAAAATACCGTGCGACGATTAAGACGCACGGCATAGTGCGCGTCTAGCCTATTAATAAAAAATATGATGTGGCCAACATATTACCTTCGGTCAGTTTTATGTGTTTGGACAAATTCCATGCAGAAAGTTTCTTGTAAGAGATACTATACATATCCATTAAAATTATAACACAAACATACTATGTCAATGGGCCCGTCCAAGTCTTCGGCTTTTAAGAAATTACTTGTCGCATATGAATTTTGAATATAAATAAATGAAAACGAAATAAAAATTGCTCTATATTTTGTATTTTTATGTCGATAATAATGTAATTAAAGTTTTTAGCGTAAAATGGTCGCCATGTTGTGACGTCAGCGTCACTACAGTCGTTCATTTACCCTGTGGATATGTCACTATAGAATGAACCATGCATATTTTGCTCATAAATTTGCGACTGGCTTTGTAGATACTCTAACATACACATATATAATATATCGGAGTAATTTTTTATTAAGATCAAAAGAAAATTTATTTATTTAATAAATTTATATTATTATTTATGTTTTAATTATTGTAATCTTAATACTTGTCATTGATGTAATCATTTAGTAAATAGGAATGAAAATGTTTGATTACTTTTTATTATGAACTATGTTTTGATTATTGTAATCAATACTGTCATTGTTGTATTTCATTAAAAATAGACAATGGTTTAAATACTTAATAATAATAATAATAACAATAATAATAATAATCTATCTATTTAGGGCTTGAATAAGCTGTCGCCGTTTACCCTTCCAACCGGGCTCACCGAGCCGCAGTGTTTTACCACTGCCGTACTGCCGGTTGGATTTCAGCCATTGCTACATTTATTTAAGATGTATAAGTGGCCAGCTTATAGCACCCGAGTGTGATAAATACAAGTAGCTGTATTTATTTTTTACGACAAATCACACATTGTCGGTCGACGGGAATCGAACGCACGGACCATGGTTCGGGTGACGTCACTGCGAGTTAGGAGATGTGCGCTAATCCACTCAGCCACCAAGCCGAATAATAATAATAATAATAATAATAATAATAATAATAATAATAATAATAATAATAATAATAATAATATATAATAATAATAATAATAATAATAATAATAACAACAATAATAATAATGACACGTATTGGGTATGATAACCTTCAATATTATATTAAAGCAAGTCTTAAAGTTACATTAATTAAAACGAATAATTAACATGATTATGAAAACGTGCCAAAATTATTAATTTTACTTACCTGATTTTTATTTACGTATAACAGGTATTCGTATTGTCGAAGGTTTACATAAATTAACAAATAACACTACTACTATATACCTATTCATGTAAGTAGGTAAATAAAAAAAAAGTATTTTCAAATGATATAGTAACTATCTGGCTTACTTTATTACCATTAATTCTAAAGATTTTTGATAACAGTTTGTAATAGTAACGTATTTTTATTCTTGCACCAATTATTGTATAATACCATATTAATTAATATTTTAGACGTTATTAAACATAATTTCAAGAAAACAAAAAATACGGCATTTCTATTTTTAAATTCTTCGTAACGTATAAAAATTCAAAAAAGCTGGACTTGACACTGACAGTTGTAAATCATAATTTTCTTAATATAATAGCCGTGTTCTTTCGACTTGTGATTCGCAATCTGATTGATCAAAGTAAATATGATTAGGAAGAATCACGTTTCTTTGTTTTCTGTATTCTAATCTCAATATTTAATTAATCCATTTTTAAACTAATTTAATGTTTTCATATACACGGTGATAGTAGATTATTATTAAATATAAGTTAGTTTGTGTTTGTATAATATATCACATTAAGTAGTGTTTATGTTATTCGAATTTGTTGTTTCATGATTCAAAAAAATCACGATTATACAAATCATGATTTAGAAAATCACAGTCACAAGTCGAAAGAACATGGCTAATATATGTTTCCATGATTATAGCACAGCTGGCTGCTTTTTGAAATGTAATTTCTATAATTTTTTTACTCTATATCCATTGAATATGAAGTATAAAATGTAATCAAATCGTATAAAGAATAAAATATGCTTTAATTATAATAACATTAAATGTGAAAAAATGATATTTAACAGCCCTTTTCAAGAAAAACTGTTAAAATCTTCAAATTAGGGTACTTCCGGTTGACCAGTTACAATCAAAGTTTAATCAGCACTTAAAAAAAGAATACGCAAAAATTATAATTTTTGGAAAGGTCGTATTGGAGTTATGCGATACGAAAGAATCGTCACACACACACATACACACACACACATCCATACATTCATCCATACATACATACAGACATCATAAAAATAGTAAAATCGTTTTCTATGGACCCTAAAACGTGCTTATTCATTTTTTGACCAAACACAATAGGAACTTTTCTTACTTAAACGTGACGGAAGGTAAAAAATCAGTATGTTGCAATAAAAATCAATCAAACAGTTTTCTTTAATTTAACTTCTACTGCACAAATACAGGATGGGGCCTAGAAACTTTCTTTTTTTGAAGGCGTGTAAAATGAAAAGTATTGCTGACGGACAAAAATTATTTTTGGATAATAAAAGAACATAATTTCAAGTTTTAAATCATGTATTTTTAAACAAAACATTTTGAAGGTGGTGGCCACCGTTTTTTATGCACTGATGCAACTGATTTCTGAAGTTCCTCTCTTATGTTCCAACATTCAAATAAGATTTTTCAGCTGAAGCAGGGTTGTAGGGCGGTGTTTGTAAATCTCTACCTTGAGATATCCCCATAAAAAACACTTGGCGTTATATCGGGCGAGCGCATCGCTTACGGGATGTCACCTCAAATTGAGATGAGCCGTCACAAGGGAACATTGTCCTCACTATTCTAACGCCATGTGATTTTTTATGGGAATATCTCAAGACAAAGGTTTACAAACACCGTCCTACAATTCTGCTTCAGCGAAAGAATCTTAAGGTGCCTTGTCCATGTGAGAGTAAAACTCTCGAGAGTCGCTCTCGAGAGCAGAACTCGCCATTGGACACGCTCCTGAGAGTAACTCGCAGGCAGTACTCGCCAATAGTTGATTCCTGAAAGCTTGCTCTCAACTGGTCAAGATCAAACATGGCTATCTGATAGTTACTTGCAAAGCAGTTCGTGTTGTGGTGAGAGTACTCTCAGAACTATAACTATACATTGGAATTTAAATGTGAAGAATAAGGCAATAGAGAATTGAAAAATGGAGTGCGTTCTAAAATTGCAACACAATTCAATAATATTACTGTAGGAGAGGTTCAACGAAAATTACACAATTTGCGAAACCATGTAAATATACAGGATGGGGCAACTGGTTGTATTTGTATGATTGCGGCTACGGTATTAAGAGACGAGGAAAAATGTATAGGACAAAAACGTTTAGTGGCTGCAAACCTAAAAATATTTTGATTTATACAGAATGTTCAATTTACTATGCGCTGCCAACAATTTCGTTATTTTAAATGAAACAGCCTGTATTTTTTTGCATATTTGGAATCAGCATTATATTCTGCATATAGTAGTGCATTTTAATAGTTTTTTTTTGACGATTTTTTTTTACCTTCCGTCACCTTTAGGTAAGGAAGGTATTGTTTTTGGTCAAAAAATTCGGTGGTGAGTTTTTAATGAATAAGCACGTATTAGGATCCCTAGAATACGATTTTACTATTTTTACGATTGTGTGTGTGTGTGTGTGTGTGTGTGTGTGTGTGTGTGTGTGTGTGTGTGTGTGTGTGTGTGTGTGTGTGTGTGTGTGTGTGTGTGTATGTGTGTGTATGTGTGTGTGTATGTGTGTGTGTGTGTGTGTAGGTGTATGTGTGTGTGTGTGTGTGTGTGTGTGTGTGTGTGTGTGTGTGACGATTCTTTCGTATCGCATAACTCCAATACCGCTTTTCCAAAAATTATTATTTTTGCATATTCTTTTTTTAAGAGCTGATTAGATTTTGATTGTAACAGTTTTTCTTCAAAAAGGTCGTTAAATATCATGTGTGTGTGTGTGTGTGTGTGTGTGTGTGTGTGTGTGTGTGTGTGTGCATGCGTGCGTGTGCGTGTGCGTGTGCGCGTGCGTGTGGGTGTGCGTGTGCGTGTGCGTATGCGTGTTCGTGTGCGTGTGCGTGTGCGTGTGCGTGTGCGTGTGCGTGTGCGTGCTCTTGTGCATGTGCATGTGCATGTGCGTGTGCGTGTGCGTGTGCGTGTGCGTGTGCGTGTGCGTGTGCGAGTGCGAGTGCGTGTGCGTGTGCGTGTGCGTGTGCGTGTGCGTGTGCGTGTGCGTGTGCGTGTGCGTGTGCGTGTGCGTGTGCGTGTGCGTGTGCGTGTGCGTGTGCGTGTGCGTGTGCGTGTGCGTGTGCGTGTGCGTGTGCGTGTGCGTGTGCGTGTGCGTGTGCGTGTGCGTGTGCGTGTGCGTGTGCGTGTGCGTGTGCGTGTGCGTGTGCGTGTGCGTGTGCGTGTGCGTGTGCGTGTGCGTGTGCGTTTGCGTGTGCGTGTGCGCGGATGTGAGGATTTTGTATCCACGATTTCTCAAATACTATACGACTTAAGACATTTTTAACGACGGATACTTCAATCTAACAATAATGGGAAGAGTTGATTAAGTTTTGGTAACAATTGGACAACCGGAAGTAGTAGTTACAAGAAAAAAATATCTATATATTATTTATCGAAAATTTATGTAAATACTTATATTAAAGAACGTTAAATTTTTTATTCGATAAATTTAAATTAATTATTATATCTTTTATAGATTTAGAGATAAAGAAAAGTACTTCAGCAAGAAATTCAAATGTTTGTAATTGACACATAAATGTCACTGTCAAAAATATTTGTATGTCACTGTCAAAAATATTTGTACATCATTATGAAGATTATGAAAATAAAAAACGTCAACAACGCAAATGAATATACGTAAAAAAGAATATAAAAGGAATTTGCGAAAAAATGTCGAATATAAAGAAAAAGAAAAGGAAAGTAGAAAAAGAAAATTTCAGGATATTGAATATAAAGAAAATGTATGTATTGTACATAATTTATATTAAAATATCCCATAGATTTTGCAAACATATGTGAGAATTATTTTGTAATGAGACATGAATATATGTATTTGTATTTAAAAATATTTTTCGTTTTATGCGTACAGCCAGGTAAAATATCTGGCGAGAGGTTAAGTGCTGGCCACATCAGATTTTTATATAATAATTTTACAGAAATGTGGTATATTTGCTAATTTGTATAAGACGCCTGCAGAAGTAATATGAATGGCAGTTAAGAGTACTAAATGAAAGGCACGTGTAGTTGGCGACGGTGCTGCCACCAACGGTCGTATCATTTGTCAATATTCTCAATTTCTGCATTAACATTAGTTGTTTAATGTTTTGTATACTATATGGAAAATTCACAGCGTAATTTGTGACATTAACTCTCCTGTAACTGTCTGAACTACTCGCGAGAGTAAAACTCACGGAAATATACTTTCACAGTCATGAGAATACTCGAGAGAAACTCTCAGAATTTACTCTCACGTGGACAGGCAAGAAATAGCCCGAATGTTGGAACATGTCGAGCGGAGATTCAGAAATCGGATCCATTTTCCATTAGTGCATAGAGAACGGTGGCCACCACATTTAAGATGTTTTGTTTAAAACTGCATGATATAAAACTTTAAATTATGTTCTTTCATTATCCAAAAATAAATTCTGTCTATCAGCAATAGTTTTTATTTTATTCGACTTCAAAAAACTCTTCACCCTGTATTGAATTTTTGAACAATTATTTTGAGTCTAAAATGGTAGTACTTAAAAAATGATCGTTCTTTATTGATTAACATAAATTTATTTTATTTCAGTTCGTCCAAAATTCAGATTCTCATTCGATTTCGAACTGGAAGTTCGTAAGAATAAAGAATACATTAAAATCGTCAAACCAGCCATAACTTATGATACAGAAAGAGCGTATTTCGATCTGGATAATCTGTTCAATGGAAACGAAAACCTTGGTAAAATATATCTTTAATTATTATCACAGACCTAACTTATTATAGTAAGTTAGATCTGTGTTATTATGAAAAAAATTCTTACATTTTATAACAATTTAACCATTTCTTTTTAGCTGCTCCTATGAGAGCTTTCTTGGATGAGCACTGGAGAGAAGTAAACCAAGAAGTTGGAGCTAAAGTGGGAGATGCATTGGCATTAGTTTTCGGAAGTATTTTACAAAACATGTTCTACAGGATACCCTATTCAGATCTTTTCAGTCCTTAACAGGAATCAAATAAATTGTTAGCTGCATTAATTCATGAATTTGTAAATTGTACTCATATTATTCGTGTAAACTATTACTGATATGTTTTAAACATGCATTATAATAGTTTATGGAACTATAAAAAATAATAAATTTATTTTGTGCAACATTTTTTATTTTTGGAACTATAACGATTGAAATGAGCAAAGGTAATTACACGAGACAATAAAATTTTAAGGAAAAATAAAGAAATTATTATCCTTCATTGCGTTTTTCAATTTCATTGCGATAATGATTGTTTTCAACCTATAAATTTAATAATTGCTGCAATTTTGCCTTTTCAAACAAATATCATCGAGACATTAAAAAATTATCTTTAACATCATGACAGGAAATGATACAAGTAATTGAATATCGCCTTTCGAAACAGTATAAAAAGGTGCTCTAAAGAGGGGAAAATTAACATCTAGAATTATTTCAAACTTCGAAGATCATCATCATTATGTAGATTCTGTCCTTCAACAGGTCTCAACGGAATTTTTTGAAGATAATCTGTCCAGCGCGTCCCTCTTCAGCTTCTCGTTATTTTGTCCGTCCTTAATAGACCATTTCAGAAATTTGAGCGACCACTAGATTTACGTTTTGAACTAAAAAGTTAGTGCCGTTAAATGGCGGAATTTCAAATTTATAGGTGACCCAGGCATATAGTTTTAAATTTTAGAACTTCATAGAAGTTGTTAATATGAATTTGAATATAAGGTATGGTTTAAATTTTTATTTTACAAATAAAAACTTATTTTAGTATGTGAAAAATTGAAGTATATTCATCAAAATATTGTATTACCATACTTAACCCCACTTTTTATTTTCCAAACCAGACAAAACATTTCAAATGTCAATATTTTGGGGACCAGAAGTTTAATACCCATCATAATTATTTGAAAAACGAAACCAACAAAACAAAAGACAGTGAAATAAACAGAACTGTCATGTAAACAAGGATGGATATACGGCAAACGGCACTAAGTTTTTGTCGCAGTCTAACACTTGGCGCATGCGCTTTGAATTTCTGAAATGATCTATTTCTGCTAGCATTTCAAATTTAAAGTGCGATTTTTTTGAGAGCTAAAATGTCACTTTTACTGCCTAGGCATTTTTTTAACTGCCTATTGTTTGTTTTTACATAGCAACCGGTCAACAAACGCATAGCTTCAAAATAGGTACGTATTATAATAATCACTAAATTAATATTAATTCTGAAATCGGCAAAAAATAATGTGTTCAACACGGCACCAAACACAGATTTACAGGTTGGTCTCCTAATGGGGCAACTTTTATGTAATTTAATTGACTTTCTTTTAAAGTTCTCGAGATATCGTCATACAGGTTGCGTTTTGTAGACATTGACCTTGTATAAAATATTGTAATGTGCAGCTCCCGCCGTTGCCTCCACTGTCGCCGCCACTGTCGCCGCCACTGTCGCCGCCACTGTCGCCGCCGCTGTCGCAGCTGCGTCGCAGGGACGAGCGAGTCTCTATTTTTAGCGTTGGCGCAACAACATGTCCGAACCTGCTTAATTAATTGATGAAATCTATTGTGTTTGAGTTTTTATCTGGAATAGTGCTCCAGAAATTTCTCGAATACAAATGCCGGAGTATATAAGCACTGTTAGCGAAGGCATTGGACAGTCGGATATAAATAAGCGTTGCGTGTTAAACAGTTAGTGATATAAACAGATAGTCGACAAGTGGTAAACATAAATAAACATAGTTGTATAAATAAATAAGTGAGCTATGTATTGTTTAAATTAGTGTTTAAGTGTCTTATAATATTCTTAGTCTTAATTAGTGTTTAATATTTGTTTAATCGTAGTGTTTGTTATATTTATCATCTTTTAATTATATTTAATATCTATTTATCGTAATAATAAACTTTTATTTTAATTAATAATAATTGTCTTATATTTACACTTCACCCAAATAAATAAAAACGTTACAATATATACTTATAAATAATAAACTTCAAAATCTGTAAGTAATCAGGGACGTATTTAGGCATGGGCTTTATGGGCTGCAGCTCAGGGCCTCGCAGATACAAAGGGCCCCTCGCTGCGTGCAATCGGTATAACCCGTCCAACAGTCAGCGACTGCCCGACAATGCAACACACTATATTATCAACCTGCATTGATGATCAAACTACTTATTTTTAAGAATAAATGTTATTTTTTTATTTCCTCCTTTTTTGTATTTATTCTTGACATAAGAATTTGTTTATCAAAGATAATACATACAGTCTTCGTACAACAATAGTTCTTTTTTATCCGAAATGAAGCGCATTATGTTATGTATATTATACAGAGAAACAAAAAAGAAACAAATAATATAGCTATTATTTTGTGGGGTAAACATTGAATATATTCATAATTGTATGACAAAAAAGTCTCCGTACGATAACAAAACATTAAAATTATAATCTGTTTATAGGTATAATGTTTTATATGGTAATATTTTTTTTTGCAACCGGACGCGAAATAATCATTTCGCAGCCGCAATACAGGCCACAAAATTAAATTTCGCGACCGTTGTTATGGTAACGGCCGTGAAATTAGGTAAACAATCACTTTGACAATTGAAAATTGCATGGTTTTGTTTATCAAATGCTAATCCCATAGCCACCTTGAAAGCTAACTTTCTATTTACAATGAAACTGTTTAAAATTAATAAAATTTGTAATTACATATTTTTACGGTTGCACAAAAAATATTGTGTACACTTTGTTCGCGAAATCCTTTAGCGCCCTCGAAATTGTCTTGCCTCGACCGTAGGCGGCCTCGGCAACAATTTTTCTCTCGGTACACTAAAGAGTGATTTCGCGGCCTTAATATATAAATAACTATTGTTGGGTTTCCTTTTCGTTTTTATAACAGCAACTAAATAACGAGCCATTGAATTCATTCTTCTTCTTGCAGTTTTTTTTATTCTTCTTTAGTTTTAATGTTATATATTCTTGTTTCTTTGAAGAATTTCTTGCACTTGCTCAAATGGGTTTAAGTCTGATGACAGTGGGGGATGAATCAGCTTATTTTTGATATTATACAATAAGCCATTCTCTTACAAGACGCGGATTATTTGTCGGGTTGTTCTTATGCATGATATTAAAATTGTCTCTTAAGCCTTTCTTTCGGCACATAGCTTTAAAATTTATTTTAAAATATCAAGGTCACCGTTTGCTAGTCATAATTGTTGCAATAAATGTCTAATTTTGTTACTCTCTTTAACTAAATATACCCCAAAACATAATACTGCATCGAAAAAACTATAACAATTTTTTGACAAACTAATTAGATGGGCCCCTAAATAGTATTAGACCAGGGCCCCTAAAGTTCACGGTCCGCCCCTGTAAGTAATAATTGACTTCAGATAATTTATCGCCCACAGGCATCATAAAAAATAAATACTCGTTTATAGAAGAACAAGTTCAGTGTACCTAGTTTTTTAAATTAATTATTCTTTGTCTCAGTAAGCCTTGATAGTCAGGTAGTAACAAGTTGATATATCGAAAAAATATTAAAAGTAAATAAAAATTTAGTCGGAAACAATTTACAGGTTTCTTAACCATTAAATGGTTTCAAGACTACCAATTAAGCATAAAGAAAAATATTAAAATAAAATTTATAAAAAAGTACAAGAAACAACGTTTTTCAAGGTTATTTAGATAATATATATATAAACAGAATTCGGATCGGCATGTTTTGTATACTGTCGAAAACTGTCCAACAATGTTGAAAACAGCAGTTATAGTGTGTGTTATCTTTGTGTGCGTTGAAGGAGTCACATTTCGTAAGTAAAGATTTTAAATTTCAAACAATACTGGTATGGTTCTTTAGTATTGTGTAAAAGTGGATTAAGCAGTATTTTTATTCTTTTACTGTGACGTACATGCTGATTCCATTTTATTCTCAAACAGTGAAGTTAGGTAATAATTGATGTAGCATAAATTGATATTTTTCAACACTTCAAATATGTAAATAATAGTATAGAAGAACAACGAGTTTTATAAGATGCATTTTTATATTTTGCGTTCATAATGACCTTCATTTCGAAACGCAAATTTTTGTTTTAGACGGTTGGTACTAGATGACGTTTCTTTAACCCGTTTTTACCTAATTTATTTTTAGTTAATTGACAATTCATTTTAATAATATAATGTCGAAATTATTATTATTATTATTATTATTATTATTATTTTATTTAGGGAAGATTATTTACATGAAAATGTACAAATGGTTACAAATATAATCACAAATTGAGTAAGTAAATGTTATTGTAGAAGGCGCAAAATATAAAAAATAGTATAAAGAACTCATTTTATAAGACTTTCTTTTGCAATTGTCAATTAGAAAACTCGCTAACGCTCGTTTTCTAAAAAAAACATGTCAAAATTTAGAAAGCGAGCCCTGGCGAGTTTTCCAAAGTGCAGAAAAGCTCATACAAATTCTGATTTATGAAGTTTAAAATTTAAGTAAATGTCATTTAGTACCAACCTTCTAAAACAAAAAATTGCGTATCGAAAGAGCCTTCATTTGAATTGGGTTTCACAAAGACTTCATTATGAGAGGAGAATTTAAAAATATGTTTAAAATGACTTTTGTCGACAATCATAGGCTATACAGGGTGGTAACCGCGACCCCAGAACATGCTTACATAATTATTTATTATCTGAATCAATAAACAAAATTAATTTTTCATGCTCTATAACGGCAGAAATTACGTATGAAAATATCGAAAATCACCCCAAAAATAGTGATAGCCATGGAATTGAAATAGATAAATTAACAAATGTTTGACATTTTACGTGTCAAGTTATATCTGTTCAAGTGAACAATTATCTATTAATTTAAATAAATAATTCTTCACTTTAACAGAAATTACAAATAATAATAAAATTAAAATTTCCTAGACTGACAGATAAATCGCCAACATTTGTTAAATTTTAGATTAAATCCCATGGCTATCGCTATTTTTGGAGTGATTTTTGACATTTTCATACATAATTTCTGCCGTTATAGAGCATGAAAATTTTGCTTATTGATTCATATGTAAAATTTTATGCTCTAAAATATTTATTTGAAGCTTTTTTACCTAAAATAATTAGGGAAGCAAGAAATTACGAAAGTATTATTTTACATGTTAAAACCCTATATGTTCCGGGGTCGCGGTCATCACCCTGTATAGGGCCCGAGCAGACACGTGACTTGAGCGACCTTGAAGTGCTTGGAATCAGCTAATTTGTGTGCGCTTGTCATTTTGAAAAGAATACTGCCACTTTGACAAAACCAATGTTTTGACTTGGTGGTTGGTTTTTCATTGTTCAGCTTATCTGCTGAAATATAAAAAATACAACAAAAAGTTAAAAGTACGAGTTGTCTAGTACAACCTGATCTATAATTTAGTATAAACGACATTTTTCCGTGGCCAGTTAATTTTCTGGAAAAATATTTCACTTTATTTTTTTAAATGGACCACTTGTATATTTTCACGGAACCAGGTTCTAAATCAATTTCTCTTTACAATGGTGTATAACAAGTAGGAGTTTACCTTTAAATTGTATTTAATAAAGCATAGAACATAGAAACATAGAAATCATTGTACATTAAACAAGGGTAATATCTTGTAAACTCACTTTATGACATACATCCAAATTAAATTTCATTTAAAATGGAGATTGCCACTATGCCACTGTTATAATATTAGATCTGCAACCTCATTGCGCAAACCTGCTTACAGGCTACAAAAGTCCATGAAATGTACATTGAATTTAGATTTGTATAAAATAAACTACCCGAAAAAGTAAAAAATATGAATAAAAGAATAAAAAACATTCAAAAGTATTATTATAAACTTTCTTATAAAATATGCGTTTTACAATATCGAAGAATAGTGGATCACGCTGAACTGAAAAATATTATGTAGGTAGGTGTAGGTAATACGAGTATAATATTACATTTTTTTTAAAATTGTTATTTATTATCCAGTCTATCGTTACTCTTCCCAAAAAACGTTATTCTTGCAATATGTTATTAATATTTTAACTCGTACAAATAAACTATCTTTATACGTTCGTTAATAAATTTGAAATTTTTGCCACACGTATTTTTACTTTTAGGTTTGTCATTTGGAACAAAGTATAACTATTATCGAATAGATGGAGACTGGTAAATGTACAAAAATTTCTTCTTTACCGACTCAGCCATAGTTATTCATCTCATTGCTTACTAGCGCTCTCCTCGGCGTAGAAACAAATTAATCGGGGGTATCATTTCACCTTAAGGAGTGTAGCCACGCAGAAACTAGCTCTGTAGATCCAATGGTTTGCCCACCACTGCGATTTTAAGAAAACCGCGCCAATTCCTGGTGGCTACATCTCTTAATCGCTAGGGCATGGTCCCAGTAACATGTGAACCAAACGGCTTGCTTGCATCACAAAATTCAGGCTGGAGGCAAATTTTCGCCTGCATCAATATTTGTAAGATATGTGTGTATTTTCTCATTTCCCAAATTTCCCGAATTTTGACCCCTGTGGTGCACTCTCCACGTCAGCAATGAGTGCCCGTGAGGTGACTCCTGGTAAGCGTCCGCACGGTGCAATTATTTAATAATTACTGATATCTGTGTACAAAGCAGGTTGGCACACCGAGCAATGGATAATAAGCCGTGATGATATATTTATTTATTTATTTACCATTGTATTTCCTATGGTCCACAAAAAAATAGTCACTCGGTGTAATTATAGTTATAATTTTTTTCCGGAAGAATTATGAGATTGTTATGAGAGCTGGTTGTCTAGCAATTTATTGAGTGGCATTGGCAAAATAATCACTAGTTGTCAAACGAGTAACGAGTGATTTTTGATCAATGTCACGAGATAAATTAACAACAGGCTCGAGTAAAGCAATAGTAAATTTTTTTCAGGATAAAATTTAACCACGAATGGTATTCGAATGACTATTTCCAAAATAAAAATCAGGTAATAATTTTTTTTCTGGAAAAAAATCTTTTTATTGTGTTTTGGTTAGTGATGCCGCGAAATCTCGCATTTTCGAGATCTCGTCTCAAATTTCTCAAATTTTCGAGACGGGATTAACCTTATTCTCGTCTCGACATTTCGAGACGAGACGAGAGTAACATGTCCGCGAGATTTGCTCGAAACGAGAGTGGAAAGTCGAGATATCGGATGTATTTTATTTAAATTATGCAATTAAAATATAAGTACCTATAAAAGAATAAAATATTCATCGGTATATATAAATATTTGAATTGCGGAGTGACACGCCCAGCAACGGTTAATAATACCTAACCATTTAAAAACCACTTGCTAATTATAAATTCGAGACTCTCGAGTCGAGATCAAGAGAAAGCAAGAAAAATTATGACGAGACGAGATAAAGAGTAATCTCGTCTCGAAATTTCGAGACGAGACGAGAGTGGATTGATTCTCGCCGTTTCTCGTCTCGCGGCATCACTAGTTTTGGTGTAATTTTTAAAATTGCTTTTTTAAGGTTTTAAACTGATTCCTGTCCGAATCGACTCGTTTTTAATAAAAGTGATAACACTGCACTGAAAATATATACACTTTGACAAGCATGTAAACAATATGTTTCTAGGCACTCTAAAATGTCAAAAAAAAACGCGTATCAAAACTAATTTGTAAAAATACAGCATCTTATTGGCTTGAAGGGTCCGAAATTTTTTTGCCGGTGTTTTGTCGAAATAAAACTTGGTAACTAAATAGAATCTAGGATTTGAATTGGTTTATAAATTTATTAGTGAAATAGTCACTAATAAACACTATTATCAGATGTGTACAGGTATAAACAATAAAATATCACAGCCAACTGTTATCATTTTATTATTTGCTTTATTAAATACAATTTAAAGGTAAACTCCTACTTGTTATACACCATTGTAAAGAGAAATTGATTTAGAACCTGGTTCCGTGAAAATATACAAGTGGTCCATTTAAAAAAATAAAGTGAAATATTTTTCCAGAAAATTAACTGGCCACGGAAAAATGTCGTTTATACTAAATTATAGATCAGGTTGTACTAGACAACTCGTACTTTTAACTTTTTGTTGTATTTTTTATATTTCAGCAGATAAGCTGAACAATGAAAAACCAACCACCAAGTCAAAACATTGGTTTTGTCAAAGTGGCAGTATTCTTTTCAAAATGACAAGCGCACACAAATTAGCTGATTCCAAGCACTTCAAGGTCGCTCAAGTCACGTGTCTGCTCGGGCCCTATACAGGGTGATGACCGCGACCCCGGAACATATAGGGTTTTAACATGTAAAATAATACTTTCGTAATTTCTTGCTTCCCTAATTATTTTAGGTAAAAAAGCTTCAAATAAATATTTTAGAGCATAAAATTTTACATATGAATCAATAAGCAAAATTTTCATGCTCTATAACGGCAGAAATTATGTATGAAAATGTCAAAAATCACTCCAAAAATAGCGATAGCCATGGGATTTAATCTAAAATTTAACAAATGTTGGCGATTTATCTGTCAGTCTAGGAAATTTTAATTTTATTATTATTTGTAATTTCTGTTAAAGTGAAGAATTATTTATTTAAATTAATAGATAATTGTTCACTTGAACAGATATAACTTGACACGTAAAATGTCAAACATTTGTTAATTTATCTATTTCAATTCCATGGCTATCACTATTTTTGGGGTGATTTTCGATATTTTCATACGTAATTTCTGCCGTTATAGAGCATGAAAAATTAATTTTGTTTATTGATTCAGATAATAAATAATTATGTAAGCATGTTCTGGCGGTTACCACCCTGTATAGCCTATGATTGTCGACAAAAGTCATTTTAAACATATTTTTAAATTCTCCTCTCATAATGAAGTCTTTGTGAAACCCAATTCAAATGAAGGTATTTAACTGACAAATAAATGTCACTATCAAAGTACTAATCATTTCAAAATAATATTAGTAACGTTTTCAAAAGAAAAAGTAAATAGAAAAATAGAAAAGGAATTCAATACAGTTTCCAGCATAAATATATATATATATATATATATATATATATATATATATATATATATATATATATATATATATATATATATATATATATATATATATATATATATATATGTAGGTATGTATTGAGATTAATAAAAATTAACGATTCACAAAAATGTTTATGCTAATCCTCATTTTTGAATTAGTGAAATCTATTCTATCCTGGTATTTAAAATGTAATCTTCATTTTATTATATCTCCGGTGGCGCTCGGGGCTTTGGGTTCGAATCCCACTAAGGTATGGATGTGTGTGAATGTGAACCTACTGTGTAATTGGGATTTAATCCTGTTGAGGGGTTTAAAAAAGGGAAGTTACTGGTATTAAAATAGACTATATTTTAATAAATAAACTGTCAAAATTAGAGTAAAATTCGCTAATCTAAAAATAAGGATTAACTTAATCTTTTTTGTTACTCGGGCTGTAAATGGCGGGAGGTATTATGTTTGCCACATCAGATTTTTACTTTATAAAAATGTAACGTTTTATATATTTCAGTGAAGTGTAAAAATCAAAGAATGAGCCTGATTCACCTATTTTCAAAAAGTACTTTAAATTAAAGTTAATGCAATATTTTTCTTGGTAAAGATTTTTATTTTAATATTTTATTTTCGTAAATAATTAAATAAATAGATTGTCGTCAAAAATAGCCATAAAAACAACCTCCCACTCCTGTCACGTCATAGCACTTACATTACGTCATTCACAGCCAATAGGAAAACAGTTTGTTCATCGCTTACGTTTTTAAATAAATAAAAGTAGGCGATGTATGTACTTAGAAGTCATATTCCGTTTCAGATCGGGTAACTCTTTCAAAATATTATACAAATTTCAAAAATTAATTGTAAAATATCTAATGAATATTTCGTGATAATTTCAAATTTGAGGCAATTTAAAGATTGATATCTTTATAAATTTAATAATTAGAAGGCATATAAAAATCCCTATTATTATAATTAAAATAAATGTTTATTAAAACAATAAATAAATATATTACTATGGTTAAACAAATATTAAATACTAATTTAAGACTAAGAATACTATTAAATGCTTAAACACTGATTATTTATTTGAACAATATTTATTTCACTTATGTTCATCACTCGTCGACTATTTGTCTATATCAGTCTGTCGAATGCCTTTTCTGACGGGGTTTATTTACTCCGGTGACGTTGTTCTCGAATATTCCACGAGATAAAAACATCGAATACAATAGATTACGTCACCGAGATAATTAAACAGGTTGAGAGACGTTTGTTTACGCAGTTAGGTAACAGCGCAACACACGTCTGCATCTACAACAGTACAACCGCCCGCCTGACCGATCCTCACCCGTCACCACTCGCAACAAGAATGTACGGTTATCCTCTTTCTTTCTGATGTCACAGCGGTAGGGTAACTTTGCGTTGTGAGATAAAATTCAAGTTGTACTTAAACAAAAATCGATGTTGTATAAATGTCGGATCAAAAATATATTTTAAACATAGATATGTATGTACAAATTATATGAACTGATTTCCGACTTTTCACTCTTGAAAATAATATAAACTATAATATGCTCTCATATTTTACGATTAGTAAAAGAACAACAATGTAGGTACCTTACCTACACTGCACAAAAATCTATATTTTATTAAAAATTAAATGTAACCACTGAATTTAAAACACATTGAATCCCAGAAATAAATATTTTGATAACCATTTCCCTTTTAGTTCATTTATTTGCATGCTCAGTTATCGTGGAAGTATTTTCGCCAAAGTAGGGTAGACTGTAGACAGCAAATAAACTGTGACGACACATGTAAATAAAGAAAGCCAAATATCGATTTTTCTTAATCATCGATGTATCGTGCACATCCCTAGTTGCACTATCGTGATCGAATGGTTTCGTTTGTATGTTACATTCTTGCAATTTTTATTATATTTATTATAAAATAAATAATTCTATTCCATATAGATACATAAAATTTTCTACCGTTATTTTAGGGTTTGTCTCTATTATCGAGCACAATTATTGTTTGTTTTTGTTTCTTTCGTTTTATCTTAGTTTTCTGTACGTTCTCGTACTAGTCGTTTCTTCATTTTTGTTGATTGTTATTAATTAATTAAAAAATTGAAGAGAATAGTAAAAATGGTTTATAATGCTGAGTGCTAATATGCAAAAGTATGGCCAAATTTGCTATTGTTTTCAAATTTCCACGCGATAGTGAGATGCGAAAAAAATAGATAAATGCAATACATCGATGAAATTTTAATATTACAATATCCTCGTTAGAAAATGTTTAAAATTGACGTATGGCGTAATACTCACTATATTTAAAAATCAAACATATTAATTTATCAAAACAACGAAAGAAAAAAATCCAGACATTCCCCGTGACAATATACAGAATGTTATGTAAGTTCATAGTTTGATAAAGAGAATTGAATGGTTATAATCTGAAATATATTCTGTATATATACAAGCTCTTTATTAAGATAAATCTAATTATTTGGCTATAACTATCTATTTTCCTCCCAGTCTAGTTGTCCTCACGATCCTACCATGGCGACGTCACATATCCCTTCTCTAAATTTTTAATTATAATAGTTTTCTCATAAACTACAAATAATTAATCGATTGAAAAAAATATACGTGTATTTTTTTTTTGTCAAGTATCATTATATGTATGTAAAAATCAATATTAAAAAAGCAGTATATAAAATTTAATCTACAAAAGAAAATGTACTATTAAAACCCCCAAAGCGCGTAAATAAAATTTGGAATCGAAAACCGTACAATCATACAAAATAGAGGCAAGGGCGAAACTTTGTCCATCGTCCATACAGTCGCCCGCCTGGCCGCTCATCCCTTGTCTGTAGCACATTACACAGTTCCTACCTACTGTTCCTAATATCCTAATTACGTGCCAGTCAGGCAGTAGGTAGTTTATTGCTCGCTGCTTTAGCTTGGCTCTTGCCGTACGCTGTACTCTGGTACTGGCTGTATCCCGCCATACCCGTAACCCGTACATATAGCCGCAGATTCAAAACACTATATATTGTTTTGAATCTGTGATATAGCTTTACTTGCGTTACCTGTTACCTCAGAAATTCATTGCTATGAGACAGATGATCAACACTTTCATTATTATTATCAATAGAGAAAGAATTACTTAATATCTTATTTTAAAACATAAATGAGCTTGTACACATTTTTCCCTTCAATCTGTTTTATTGCGTATTTTGTCGCCTACCCTGTTCTCCGACCCACAAATCGTCATTATTGCTATATTTACAAAACAACTTTATTATTTAAATTTGCATTTTATCCACGAATCAAATAAGTTATTTTCCAAAAGGATATTTTTACTTTCCTAACGTCCGATTTTTTTTTTTGCAACATACATGCGCTTGGCGCTCCTAGTCCTACAGAATACCAGAATATTGTCATTCGCCTCTCGCTGTAACGTCACGAAGTAGGAAGTAAACATAAACAAGCCTATACCTACAATAATTAATAAAAATTTATATTTTAATGAAAATGATTATTGGGAACTATAATTTTTTTGTATTTATAGGAACAATAACAATACCAATTTCTTTAGAAATTTTTAAAAAAACTACTTCATATTTTTAAGTAAAATATCGGCGTATAAATTTAATATAAGCTAAATTAAACGTATGTAGTTGTTATTCACTTCAATTTTTCAATTTTCCATGGAGTCACCGATTGCATTATAGTTTATCTATCTACCGCTAGCTCTACTCATAGCGCCACTTACTTATACTTCACGAAAATACTTACCGAATTTGATTTAATTACAAATATCTTCTGTATTAAACGATCAATATTTAAAATACTTTCCTGAAATATGTAGAAATGTGTACAGTACGTAACAGTATTTTTTTTTTAGAAATAGCACTTCACACACTTAAGAAAAAAAATAAAATTAAACATTTTTTTTTTAAAGTATGTTCTCGAAGTTTAATTTTCGATTTTTTTTTTATATATTATGTATAACAATATTCTTCAAAACATATTAAAGTATGAACAAAATTGTAGGTTTAGTATAGAAGAAAAGCATTAAAATGTGTGAAAAAAGTAGGTTTTTTGGATTTTTAAAATTGGTCCCGAAGGGCGGTTTTCTTAATTTTTACATATTTTATTCCTTATCCTGTTATAAATATTTAGTGCAAATTTAATTAAAAAAATACGTTTTGAACTGGAGATATATTAAAAATAATATTTAAAATATTATTTTGGGTTAATAAATAAATACAAATATTTTTAAAACTATTTTATTTTCATGACAAATTATTCCCTCTTTATTTGCGTATAGAAAAAAATCATATTACATTACACAATTTTAAATAAAAAATGAAAAACCATTTTACTAAGTTTGAATTTCGCGCGCTGGGATACAATTAAAGGCTAGCTCCAATTGACGTAACAATTGACTACCACGCGCAGGGCGGCTCGGCGCACTTACGCGTCCCTTTAGAAACTTCCGTGTCAAAGGGCCCTTAATAGCCAGAGATAAGCCGGTGAGCTCTCTATCGATAGTTCTTTGAACGCACTACAATTTTTATTGGGGTTATTTTCCGGTATAATGTAGCGTTCTCGCGAAATCGGCCAAGGAAGCCAAAATTTTCTCCAATAAAACCACAAGCGCTATGTTCAAGAAGTAAATGGATACGTCATATGTAACCCAACTTCTTTTAGCCTTAACGGGTTGTGATTACAATTAATCTTTTTTTAGAAGAGGTAAAAAAAACCTTCGAAAATTTAATATTTATTTTTTGTATTTTGTCTTTTTTGTATGAGATTTTTATGAATATCTTCTAAAAGCAGTGACATACATGTCTGGCATAATTTTTTTCTTGTTTTGGAGATAAAAACGAACAAATTTCAAAAAAGTGAAAGGCGATCAAATAATTTAAAGTAGCTTCTCTTTTTTACAAATTAGCATTTGTTTTTTAAAAAAACGCAGCGTCGTACATATTTGTCTGGCATATGTTTTTTTAGTGTCTTTATAGTCAATTTAACATAATAACTAAATGGTAGACACGATCAAATAATTTAGAAGAGGTTATATATTTTGCAATTTTGAAAATTATTTTTTTGAAAAAGCAGCGACACCCGACCTGGCCACCTTGCTTATCCTGTTCAAAAGCTTCAAAACTCTATTACCTGTCATTCCTAACGACGATCAAATCATATACCGAAATTGCCACCAGCTCCCTAGCTATTATCATTTCACACTAAATTAAAATTGGTTATAAACAAACAATATAGCTAGAAATCACAGCATACTCAAATTCACAACACAACGATACCGAATATATATACCGGGTGGCGCTCGAAATCCGTTACATAGGCTTTTAACATGGGAAAACCGTTTTTGCTAGCGCGTTGCTCCCTAAATTATTTTAGAAAGAAAATCTTCAAATAAAAGTTGTAGAATATAAAATTCTGCATGTAAATCAGTAAACAAAATGCATTTCGTATGTTTAGTAACTTCAGAAATTGAATATAATTTTTTTAAAATTTCAGTTTAATAGTGCTAGCCATGGAATTAAAAGAAAGAAGATAAACAAATGTGTTGATTTAAATGTCAAATATTGTGATTCTTTGTCCAGAAAAATGAGTATTTGAACAGTATAAAAGAATTCAATTATTATTCTGCTTCAGAATTTTACGTTATGATAATTTTATTAAAAAATTAAATTGTAAATAAATTTTTATGACAGATAAACACACGTTTGTTTGTTAAGCTTTTTGTTAATTCCATGGCTATCACTACTTTTGAGTAGATTTTCGACATTTTCATACCCAATTTCTGCTGCTACAAAGCATGCAATATTAATTTTGCTTATTGATTCAAATGCAGAACGCAACGCGCTAGGAAAAACTGTTTTCCCGTGTTAAATGCCTATGTAACGGATTTCGAGCGCCACACGGTATATATATATATATATATATATATATATATATATATATATATATATATATATATATATATATATATATATTTGTTTTTTCCATAGCGCTCTTTGTATAGTCATATTTAAATAAAAATGATACATTAGTAGAGTATTACGTATGGATATTGTTGAATTCAGAAAAAAATACTGAATCGAATAAGCAAATAGAAAAAATAGGTTGCCATTTAAAATAATAATAATAATAATAATAATAATAATAATAATAATAATAATAATAATATTTATTTATTTATTTCCAAAGATTAATGTACATAGCATAGAAAAAGTCACATAATTAATATAAAACAATATAATATATATTGAATTCAAATATAAATAGTATTCGAAATATGGGTTAGGACTAGAAATTCATTTGTGCTATAATAACTTTTTTCTAAGAGATAATTTTTTAGTTTATTCTTGAAAGATGTTAATGTTTTTGTAACTTATATATCTTGCGGTAGTTTATTATAAAATACTAGACCATTATAGTTTGGGTTATTTTTTGATTTAATATAGTTAATTTTCGGTATTACCAAATTTGACTTTCCACGCGTGTTGTAATTGTGAATATCACTTAGAGATGTTAGATTTTCTTTTGCTTTTCTAATATGAATGACGGTATTAAAAATGTACATGGGAAAGTTAACATTTTTTCATTTTTAAATATGCCCCTACAGGATGTTCTTTTAGTTAGCAAAAAGATGTTTCTAACTGCATGCTTTTGCAAAATAAACACACGAGAAGCAGATGGGGAGTTACCCCAAAATAATATACCGTAGTGTAACATGATAAAACATTTTAGCTAAATTCACGTTTGTCATTGTTCTTATATGCTTAATCAAGTAATAAAGTGATGACAAAGAATTGCATATGTTGTCAATATGTGAATCCCAAATAAGATTTTCATTTAAATGAAGTCCTAAAACTTTTGTATTAGTTACTTGGGGTAATAACTCACCTTTACACTGAGCATTTATAGGATAATTTCTTTTATTGTACGGGAAATTAATAAGCGCTGATTTGTTAATATTTAGAGATAAATCAAGTGATGCAAACCAAGAAGCTAATTTATCAACAATAGCTGATATTTCATTTATATTTGATGATATAAAATATATCATCAGCATAAGAAATAAATTCATTTGATTCTAAAATTGTTTTTATGCCATTTATATATATATATATATATATATATATATATATATATATATATATATATATATATATATATATATATATAATAAAAAGTATGGGACCAAGAATGGACCCTTGTGGAACTCCACTCTTTATTACTTGAGCATCTGATTGTTGATTATCATAAAGAAATACCTGTTTCCTATCTTTTAAATATGACAAGATCCATACCTCTTATGCCATAATTATTTAATATTCTTAATAATGTTAAGTAAGTAAGAAAGTAGCACCCCGTATTTTGAGAACCACTGGTCTAAAAAAATTCTTGTTTCGCTCATTAAAA
The DNA here is from genome assembly GCA_963082715.1 of Harpalus rubripes. Taxonomy (NCBI): domain Eukaryota; kingdom Metazoa; phylum Arthropoda; class Insecta; order Coleoptera; family Carabidae; genus Harpalus; species Harpalus rubripes. The sequence continues at coordinate 17,179,031 of OY720455.1, forward strand.
TAGTCTTATAAAATAGAAATTGTTTGCTAATTTAACCGACTTCGTATCTCTTATACTTCTCGAGATAGCAAAAGTGTAGCACTTAAATGGAACAGCCTGTATACCACGGGCATAATCTAGATTTTAGCACTCGGGAAAATTTAATTAATTTTAATTTAATACATAAATAACTATTAATGCTTTTTATATTATGCTCTTTTTTCTTATACCTTGAATTTGTTTTTTCAGCTACATATTTCACAAAATGTACGAAGAAGGCTAGCAACCAAGACAATTGTCTTTTAGACAACGCCAATGCTGGATTACGAACATTTACCAAAGGTTTGTAATTAAAAATGTAAGATTATTAACTATAACAAATAAATCAATTTGTTTTAGGAGATCCCAGTGTTCACGTTGTGCCTATGAATCCTCTACATGTGGACGAGATGTTTATTAATGTTGATGGAAACTTAAAAATTAATTTAACACACTGCGATGTAAATGGATTGCAGAGGGGAGTTTTCGAAAAGTTCAGGTATAAAATAAGTAATATACTCGTAGGGTATCCCGGAAGGATAATATGTCCAACATAAAATGGGGAGCTCGAAAACTACAAGAGATACCAAGTTAACTTCTTAGACAGTAGTTACCCCATTAGGCGGCCATTTTAGCGATGTATTCTTTATTCGGAAAATGCATAGATCATTAGATATAGGCAAAAATATAAAATTTGCAACTATTTATAGCTACAAAAAAATTCGATCGACTTCGTATTTATTTCTTATGTCCATGTTGGACAAGTTATCCTGGATATGCTGTATATATCTTCAAAGTTTTTTTTTTACACTTTCTTAACACCCTATATACCGGGTGTTCACTTTTTTTATAGGACATAAGAAATACAATGTTAAAATTTTCATTATGCGATAGTTCGTTCCCTATCAATTTTAGAACAACAGTGTAAATACAAAAAATATTCAGAAATAAAAACTGCATCGAACAAGATTCAATTCATTGATATAATTCTTTCCTGTCATGAAATAAACGTAAAATAAAATTTATAATTTTTAGCTATTTACAGTGTGCCATGGAAAACAAAACATACAATTCAAACAGTCGTACAATTTGAGTTTGACAGATGACATTTGTTATTGTCGTAAAGATTTAATAATTATTGCCTTCATTTAAATTATTTATCAGTTATTATGGATACATTTACTATCTCTGAAAAAATTCAATGGATAAAATGGTATTTGGCTGGAAATTCAAGTGAGAGATTTATTTAGTGCATTATATCAGGCCCGGCCTATTCCTGCACGTGGGACTATTAGCAGAATTATAAACCTTTTTAATAAAACATGAAGTGTTATTCCTCTTTGTAATAACTTAATGACAATGACAAATGTTTTGTTTTCCATGGCACACTGTAAATAGCTAAAAATTATAAATTTTATTTTATTATTTTACGTTTATCTCATGGCAGGAACGAATTATATCAATAAATTGAAGCTTGTTCGATGCAGTTTTTAATTATGAACATTTTTTGTATTTACACTTTTGTTCTAAAATTCATAGGGAACGAACTATCGCATAATGAAAATTTTAACATTGTATTTCCTATGTCCTATAAAAAAGTGAACACCTACATATATATACAGAATGTCCCAGGACGAGCTTACGGTTTACGCCATCGTTATTTTAAAAACTGTTCAATATTATTTTAGAAATTTGGTATCTAGAAGTTTTCCGACATGCCCGTTCTAGCTAAAATACTTTTAAAACAGTAGCACTTCCGGTTTAACCGGAAGTAGACCCTAACTTTCTTATTGTATATGGAATGCTATGTTTTTTATTTTGCCATTAAATTCAGCAAAAAATTTTACATGAAACCATAAAAAAATTTGCTCATGATCAACCACTTCCGGCGTAATTAAACTTTTTTGATTTTTTCACTAATAACGGCCACTTTTTTATCACTCTATGGCCAGAGCTGGGCAAAGTACCGGAAAGTAGTACTTGAAGTACAAGTACCAAGTATCTTGATGTTCTTAAAAGTACTTGAAGTACAAGTACTTTTTTAGTTTCTAAAGTACTTGAAAGTACCAAGTACTTAAAAAAGTACTTGTAAATTTGGGTGCAAGTACTTTTTCAGATAATTGATATTTTTCTGATTATATGGACCTTAAAAGGTGATTGTTGACAAAAATTTCAATATGCGATATTTATTTGGTTATTTAAAACAAGACTTCCTCTCTGGGACTGCCGTATCACCTAGCGATCTCATGACGTAAAATTGACGTCATATGATCGCCATGCGATGCGAGAAGCTGTACCGAGATGTTAGAATGACGTTATTTTTACGTTATGCGATCGCCAGGCGATACGCAAAGTCCTAGCACTGTAGTTAGGTAATACAAACATTTATGTATATGCAATATGCGCAGATTAGAATTAATTTATTTATGCCAAAAAATTTGCAAATATATCTTTACTTTCATATTATCGCTGAAAATATATTTATTAATGAAATACACATAACACCACACCTCTGCAAAAGAAACACTGACAGACAAACAAAGTAATTCAAGTACATTTAAAGTAATTCAAATAAAATTAAAATAAAATAAATATATCATCACGGTTTATTACCCATTGCTGGGTGTGCCAATCTACTTTATAAGCAGATATCGGTGAAGATGATATATTTGCAGCGTGCGGGCGCTTACCAGGCGTCACCTCTCGGGCACTCATTGCTGGCGTAGAGAGTGCACCACAGGGGTAAATTTTGTGCCATTTAAAATTGGAAATAATTGGCGTCGGTCGGGATCGAACCCGATTCCCCAGATTCTCGACCTGACACTCAGGCACGCGGCCACGAGACCCCGTAAAGTAATTCAAGTACATTTAAAATACTTCAAGTATATTTAAAATACTTCAAGTACATTTAAAGTACTTCAAGTACATTTAAAATACTTCAAGTACATTTAAAGTACTTCAAGTACATTTAAAGTACTTCAAGTATTTTTCATTGTACTTCAAGTATTTTTGCAAGTACTAAGTACCAAGTACATGTGAATAGATTTACTTTGTCAAGTACAAAGTACTATAAATAGAAAGTACTTCAAGTACAGTACTTGAAGTACTCAAAGTACTTGCAAGCCTAATAAAGTACTTTTCTTGCGAGTATTGCCCAGCTCTGTCTATGGCCTGAGTGCTAGAACGTCAGGTATCACACAGTTACATGTAACAGACAGGTACCTGACGATTTGACGTGCTAGAAAGTATGTTACCCTAAAATGCATCGTGAAAGCTGTGTTACATATAATAGCGACTTCACGACCAGTTACCTGACTGCTACCAGTGGCGTATTTACGGGGGGGGGGGGGGTCCAGGGGGTCCCTATAATCTGTAAAAACAGTTTTATAAAGAAAGCTTTGTTTACAATAATATAAATTAATAATCGACAATTTTTGAAAATTGTAATTTCTACGTGAATGTAACAAAATTCAAAAAAATCTATTTTTTTAAATGGAACATCTCATTTTTATTATTTAAAAGAATTCTTCGTTAAAAAATAGGAGAAGTTTGTGTAGCATGTCCTATGTTGAAAGTTGATAGATTTTTAGTAAAATGGAAAATAATTAAATTGCATTTATTTACAGTAGTTATGAAATTTAATTTAAGTGGGCCATGGTGGAAAAAGATGAAAAGTATGTTTAGTACCTGGTACCTATTTATCATTTTTTATTTTAATGAATTCTTATGTATTACTATCATATTAAATGTAAAATGCGAAGTAAACAGAAATAGAAATTATAACATAAAACGAAAACAAAATGTCCATACCCAACTAAACTAGACCTATGAACAAATACTAACACATGTGATTTAAATATTTTCCATTTTACTAAAAATCTATCAACTTTCAACATAGAATCTGCTATACAAACTACCCTTATTTTTTAACAAAAAATTCATTTGAATAATAAAAAATGGGGGGTTCCTTTTAAAAAATTGAGTTTTTAAAATTTTGTGAATTTCAACTTACGTTCACGTAGAAATTATAATTTTCAAAAATTGTCGATTATCAAGGTTCATTCACAAATGAAAATTAGGTTTAGATTTATGGTTAATACTTTAGATATAAATACTTTAGCCGCATATTATGTAATAACTCCATTCACACTTCAGAATTTAGGGTCTCTAAATACAAATCATAAAGCTAAACATTGCAAGGTCCAAACTTTAGATTTATGATTTAGTTTGACGTCACAAACTTTACCAATGAGAACGAGTCTGAAATGATATATATATACCGTGTGTCTATTTTAAAGGTGTACATAGGAGATTGACATGGGAAATCAGTGTTTTGCAATTTCCTGCTCGCCTAATTATTTTAAGCAAAAATGCGTCAAATAAAAGTTTTAGAGTATAAAATTCTACATCTAAAACAATAAACAGAATTACTTTTACATGCTTTATAATGACAGAAATTAAATATGAAAATGTCGAAAATTACTTAAAATATCGACAGCCATGGAATTGAACAAAAAATAAATAAATGCTTGATGTTTTATCTGTCACGTGATTTATCACAACCAAGTCACAACGTACATAAGTTAACTTATTTGACGTTTCTGACAATTTGTTTTGAACAAATATCGTTAATTATGACAATAATAGAAATATAAAATTAATAAATAAAGTTAAGAAAATACAGTTTTGTTTAAATAATATGAATATATCAAAAAGTCAACATTGCGTAACAAAATTATGTATGATGCTGTTATGTACTCTCAACTCATTTCCAATACATCTACCTTAGTACTACAGAAGGGGTCTACACTTATACCTAACACTTTTTCTTAGAGTAACGCATGTTCTGCTCGTCCTATATTCTGATTACGCGGCCCACGTATATTTTTTGAAGACACATTAGCAGTCTCTTATATATATATATATACCCATCTTTATTTAGTATCCACTTGGTGGATTCCGCTTTTTAAACAAATGCGAGAAGAACATGGAGACTGTAATAACTTAATTGCTGAAATATAACCAATAATGGGAGATAGGTAAAATTTCTTGACTGGGAATGGATGATGAGAAGAAAATATATTTCTGGATTTCAGTCAACTAGTCGGGTTGATAAATAAAAGTTGACTGAAATCCAGAAATATATTTTCTTCTCATAACCAATAATGCCAAGCGAATGACAGTTGTCTTGTCGAGTACTGCTCTACCGATATTTTGAACTTGTTTTTGAAGCATTTACATAGATGTCTGTACATATCAAAACTAATTTTCAGTTTATGTCTGGTCGTGAATTTCGAATTTTAAATAACACAAAATTGACCCCTGTGGTACACTCTCCACGCCAGCAATGAGTGCCCGTGAGGTGACGCCTGGTAAACGCCCGAACGGTACGAATATGTCATCATAATTACCGATATCTGCGTACAAAGTAGATTGGCACCCCCAGCAATGGGTAATATGCCGTGATGATATATTTATTTATTTATAAAGCTTTCTTTATAAAACTGTTTCTACTGATTATAGAAATTCGTTTTCATTCTCGAGATAGTGATAAAAAAGTGGCCGTTATTAGTGAAAAAAATTAAAAAAATAAATTTTTTTTGCTGAATTCAGTGGTAAAATAAAAAATATAACATTTCAGTTAAAATAAGAAAGTTAGAGTCTACTTCCGGGTAAATCGGAAGTTCTATTGTTTTCAAAATATTTTAGCTGAAACGGCATGTAGGAAAACCCATAGATACCAAATTTCGTAAAATAATATTGAATACTTTTTAAAATAACGATAACCTATATATATATATATATATATATATATATATATATATATATATATATATATATATATATATATATATATATATATATAAATGAGAATATAATAATTAATTAGTCACATGACATGTTTTCGCCAATCAACATTCAGAATCTCCCTAGTTACATGTCTATCACAGCGGTGATAAAAATCAAAGAAATTATCACCTTATTTATACTCATTACTATTGTCACAAAAAATCATTATATTCTCTCAATAAATATAAGCCCGTGATGTGATTAATAATCGAAGATTTTGCTTGTGAAACCGAAGCAGCACATTTCACTCGTCCTTTGGAATCTGCAACTCGGTTTCACTCGCATTGATAATAATCACATCACTTGTTATATTACGTATGATAACATATTGCTCTAGTTTTATATTGAATTCTTCTACTTCTTTATAGACATTCTTGTCAATTTTGTAAAATCTTGTATACGGTATACCACGTGTTTCTCTGATGGTTTTATTGTTTATTTTATGCAATAGATACCATGGCGGATTACACTCTACGGGCGGTAAAATAAAGCAAAAGCCTGGCGACTGGTAAACAAAGTCAAAACTACAATTGGAAATATAATCACACTCTTATTTTTAAAAATGATATGAGTTCCGCTAAAGCTTCACTAGCTTTTATTAGAATATCTTAAGGAATTTCTTTAGAAATTACCTCCTAGGATCCAAGCTTCACATTAAAAAAAATCTGATGTGGCCAGCACATTACCTTCCGTTAGTTCTATGTATTTTGTACAAATTTCATACAGAAATTTCCTTGCTAAAGATTCTATTTCTTGTATATTACCTTCCGGCAGTTGCATTTATTTTATACAAATTACATACAGAAAATTTATAGCAAAATATCCTAGTAAAATTATAAGACAAACACACTATGTCAATTTCACTTGACACTGACATCTTTCAATCAGAATTTTCTTAATATAGTAACTGTTTTCATAGCTATGGCTACTTTATGAAATTTAATTTCTTTATAATTTTTTTAACTCTATATCCATTTAATATTAAGTATAAAATGCAGTCAAATCGTATAGAGAATAAAATATTCTTTAATATTTATAACATTAAATGTGAAAAAATGATATTTAACATCGTTTTTTTCAACAAAAACTGTTCAAATCTTCAAATGAGGGTACTTCCGGTTGTCCAATTCTAACCAAAATCTAATCAGCTCTTCATATGGATGTAACGAAGAAGAATATGAAAAAAATATAATTTTTGAAATTGTAGTATTAGAGTTATCGCAGACGAAATTTTTGTTACACACACACACACACACACACCCACACCCACACATACACATACACATACACATACACATACACATACACATACACATACACATACACATACACATACACATACACATACACATACACATACACATACACATACACATACACATACACATACACATACACATACACATACACATACACATACACATACACATACACATACACATACACATACACATACACATACACACATACACACATACACACATACACACATACACCCACACCCACACATACACATACACACATACACACATACACACATACACACATACACACATACACACATACACACATACACACATACACACATACACACATACACACATACACACATACACACATACACACATACACACATACACACATACACACATACACACATACACACATACACACATACACACATACACACATACACACATACACACATACACACATACACACATACACACATACACACATACACACATACACACATACACACATACACACATACACACATACACACATACACACATACACACATACACACATACGCACATACGCACATACGCACATACGCACATACGCACATACACAAATACACACATACACACATACACACATACACACATACATACATACACACATACACACATACACACATACACACATACACACATACACACATACACACATACACACATACACACATACACACACACGCACATACGCACATACGCACATACGCACATACGCACATACGCACATACACACATACACACATACACACATACACACATACACACATACACACATACACACATACACACATACACACATACACACATACACACATACACACATACACACATACACACATACACACATACACACATACACACATACACACATACACACATACACACATACACACATACACACATACACACATACACACATACACACATACACACATACACACATACACACATACACACATACACACATACACACATACACACATACACACATACACACATACACACATACACACATACACACATACACACATACACACATACACACATACACACATACACACATACACACATACACACATACACACATATACATAGACATACACATACACACACACATATACAGACATCATTGTAAAAATAGCAAATTCGTATTCTAGGGACCATAAAACGTGCTTATTTATTAAAAACTCACCACCGAATTTTTTAACCAAAGACAATACCTTTCTTACCTAAAGGTGACGGAAGGTAAAAACATAGATAACCGAATAGTTAGCAATGCAACGCATCGTCTTATTATTTTGCGGCATGGCCTTCTGGCCACGTAATATTTTTACATATCAACAAGGTTTAAATGTATTTCAAAAATAATTTAAAAACATTTCATTTAATTGCAGTAGTGAGACAACCTCAGGCCGAAAGAAATTTACACCCTTGGACAAATTTTGTTCGCGGGCGAAAACTTTTTCTTTCGGCCTTCTATATGTAAATAACTATTGTCCAGTGACGTCTAGTTATAAATTATTATTACTTTTTTTGTAGATGGGACTGGGATAATAAAAAGATCTCATTTGACGCCAGAATTGACAAAGCAAATCTTAATGGAACCTACGATGTGTCAGGACGAATTCTTATCCTCCCAATTAAGGGGCAAGGTCCTTGTAACATTACATTCGGTAAATATTATTTTATAAAAATTATCATAATAATAATAATGCAACCAGTACTACTTACATATATTCAGACGAATTACATTAGGTTTGTTCGTTTCGCTACCTTGCGTCTACGGTTTACTGCCACGCCCATATACTTTGTATGGAGGCGGCAGTAAACCGTAGACGTAAAGTAGCGAAACGAACAAACCTATTATTAGGTATATAATTTTATAAGATTAAATACATACAGTATCTAAAAAAGAAAAAAAAATGTTCATATTCGCTATGCTACTTGTTATGTTATAAATTGTTTATATGAAAAAAATATTTATGTATTGTTTTTATTATTATAGTAAATCCACTATTCCATCTGGAATTCGACTACGAAATTGAAGAACGCAATGGCAAAGAATATATCAACATTGTAGACGAAAGATTAACTTATGAAGTGGATAGAGTTTATTGGATACTTGAAAGATTGTTTGGAGGCGACCCACAATTAGGTATATATTTATTTTTTGTAATTAAATACCTACCTAAGTAAAGACTTCTCGTAAAAATTGATATAAAATGTGTTGCATTTCTAAAGTCTGGATTTTGAAATTAGATAAAAATCAAACTATTTCCAGTTCCAACAAAATTTTCTTATTTAATAAAAGTATAATCATTGACATTAATAACAAAAATTAATATCATTGTGATCACCTCCACGGTTGCGTTTGACGGCTCACATACGAGAAATCCAATTTTCAAATACACTTAGCATATATGTGACCCCACACCGGCTATTTCGCACCGTATGTTCTTCAGCTCTTGAATCGTCCTTGGCTTGTTGGCGTACACAAGTGACTTTAAACAAATAACCCCATAGAAAAAGTTTAGAGATGTTGCATCACACGGTCATGTTATGGCGGTCAACTCATATTGCCATTTTGCAAAATTATACGCCCGGGGAACTTTTCCCACTAAACAGCGATTATTCCACCACTTACGTCGCTGTCTTGCTGAACAAAACGGGTGGGATACTAAAACTTCGGTTACTATCATTTGAACTTGATATGAGAGCAATTGCGATACGATTCTATAATATCAGAATACCGATTACGATTTGTAATTGATATTTAACAAGAGCAATGGATATTTGTACTTGTTGTTACGAGTTATGGAATCTCACCCCTGTATTGGAGATCTATATCAAGCAAAAAATGCCAAAAAATAATTTATAATTGCTCTGTACCTGTCTCCATTGGCGCTTAATGCTCGGCCGAGGCCACACGAAAATACAGGCCTGAATGCTTATCCCTGCTCAATGCGTCACTTCAAACTATGAGGCCAGTGAGCTAGCCTAGCCTAAAAACAGTAGAGGTACAGCAGTCAGTGCAAATGGACGCATGGCACAAAGCAGCACGGAACGTCAAATTTCGGTTGTTTTTTGTTGAAGGATATTGCAAAAATGGTTTTAACATGCTTTGTGTCAATGTGCAGGAGCAATTACGGTAACATGGCTAAATTGATATACTTGACATTAGAGAAATTAGAAACTAAACAAGTTTTCCTAATATATGGTGAATGTTTATCATGCAGCACATTAAATTTAGTTATTATTTTTTTTAGAGATATACAGCAACATTTTACTAAGTAATTATAAAAAAAACTGTAAAGAACAAATTTGTAATAAAAAGCAGTTTAACAAAAAAAAAATTGCGAGCACCTAATCTATTTTATTCCAAAGTAATAGTTATTTTAAATATATAATATGCGTACCTTATGTATGTCATTCATTTTTAGTTTCATTATTATCATTTTAATATTATTTGCTACGTTATATTGTTTTCATTTGTTAGCTCCAAATCTAAAGATTTATTAATGTTATTATTTTTTATTATTTCTTGTGTTATTTAAAAGTAAAACATAAGTTTATTCAAAACATGAGTTTATTCGTAAATTTAGGCCATTTATAATTCGGTTTTTATTTAATTTGCTTAGTTATGTATATAAAATAGTTATTATATAATATATGAATACTTATTTACGAGTTGTATATCTTTATAAATTACATTTTACAATCCTATTTGTATAAAATTCCGTATATTTCTTATGCTACCTGTGACGTCACGAATTGAGTATTCAGGCCTGTATTCTCGTGTGGCCTCGCCTCTGATGATGCCTCCAGCCGAAAGTCGGAAGGTAAATCACACGTATTAATGCGTATTTTTAAAAACTAAAATCGACGTGTTTCAGTGTTTTAAAAAATCTGATGTGGACACCACACGTCTTCCTTGTACGCAATACCAATATGAAGATGAAGTATAGACCCAATTATAAAATTGCACGTGTTTCACGTAATTTGACATTAACATCTATATTTTATTTTTTTGTTATTTTTTGTCCTAATCCATAGCAAGCTTCATTACAAAAACCAAAAAGTATATAAGTTTTAAATTTACATATCACGCTTATACAAAGGGCTAATTTAATAATACTTGATTTAATTCTCTAAAACTCTTATTTGAAGCATTTATTTCTAAAGTCAAAATGAAGCCATTTTATTCAAGAAAAACAGTTAACATTACTTCCGGTTAGCCTGTCTTAACCAAAATCTGCTATATTATTGCAATTGATATAAAAGTCTTATATACCAAACTTGAAACGTTTTGGATTATATTTTAATATAGTTTTACATTAAAATCTATTATAGGCTTCAAATAAAGTATATAAGTACGAAATACAAAATTTCAACTTTCTACGGCTTACCGTTTTTGAGTTATGTGAGATACGTACGCACGTACGTACAGACGTCACGACGAAATTAGTCGGAATGGATACAGGGATGGTCAAAATGGATATTTCCGTTGAAATTTCAAAACCGAAATTTTCGCGATTACAATACTTCTTTTACTACGTACAAGGAAGTAAAAAAACGTTGGAGTTCGCTGTTTTTTTTTTTAATATTTCATACTTTAATCCCACACTGTATAATATATATATATATATATATATATATATATATATATATATATATATATATATATATATATATATATATATATATATCGGGCCTATTCTGTAACTCAATGGTTAATTTTTAACCACTGGTTAAATTTTTTATCCAATAGATATTGATTTGACAACCAAAAATCCGGTTTTTTGTTATATGTCAACATACTTGATTGGTTAGAACATTTAACCAATGGTTAAAAATTAACGACTGAGTTACAGAATAGGCCCATATATATATATATATATATATATATATATATATATATATATATATATATATATATATATATATATATATATATATATATATAGATATATATATATATATATATATATATATATATATATATATATATATATATATATATATATATATATATATATATATATATATATATATATATATATATATATATATATATATATATATATAGCGTGTCCTATTTTAAATATGAAAGTATCACGTCACGTAAACTCACATGATTTCACGTGTCAAGTGTCAATTTTCGAGACCCATATTTCCCACATGTTTTTATGTGATTTCATATAAATGCAACAAATGATAACACGTGAAATCATGAGTTTACGTGACCGGATAGTAGTGTGCATGCACCTTTAATGTCACTTTCGGTTAAACAGGAAGCGATACCATTATTTGTGAGTCCCTAGACCTAATTTACAAATATATCAAGATAATTAAAAAATAATTATAAATAAAAAAGTTATTTTAAGTGGACCGTTTTTCGGAAAAATGAATAACATTATATTTACAAATTCATGGATGGATTGTTAATAACGTTTTTAATTTTCAGGACGGGAAATGAGCAAATTCTTGGATGAAAACTGGAAGGAGGTAAATGGAGAAATTGGGGCCAAAGTAGGTGATGCTTTAGGCAAAGTAATATCAGCTGTTTTAAAATCCTTCTTTGCTAGACTACCTATAAGTCTATTATGGGACTAAACATCTAAATCAGTATTATATATGATTAGCTAGTCTATGTATTTTTTATTATTGTACCACAAATAAATGTTAATAAGAAATAGTTTTGTTATTATTTTTTCTATTTAGGTGTCTTTATTAGTCTATAAAAGCACTGAAAACACGTCATTAGTGCGATGGACAATTATCGCATAGTTAGTGCGGTGGGGTGTACAAAACCCCATTAGTTTTTATTTATTTTTTCAGTAACTAGTGATATATATATATATATATATATATATATATATATATATATATATATATATATATATATATATATATATATATATAACAAAATGAATAAAAACAAATGAAGAGATACGTATACAGAACATATCGATCGCAATAATTTTATATTTAAATGCAAAACTCATAAAGGAAGTAGAAAAACATTTTTTGAGTGACATACACGAAATACATTCTAAAAAATCTGATGTGGCCAACACATGACCTCCAGTCAATTTCATGTTTGAAACAGCAATGAGCTTTAAGTACATTATCACTTCCGGTTGATCTTTTGTAAACAAAATCTAATTTGTGCCAATAAATAGAATAGTCTGTAATACCAAATTTTTGATTATATTTTATTGTTTTTCCTCGAAAATTTGTTAAGAGCACCAACTTAAGTACCACTTTCGGTTTATCATATAGGTATAATTAAAATCTAATATTGTTTCAAATTATACACGAGTTTTAAATACCAAATTTAAGAAGTTTTGAATCATGTTTTAATATATAGTAATCTGTTTATAGCTTCCTGCCAAGTAGTATTTTTGGTTTATCAATTTTAGAAAACATCTGGTATGTCGTTCTCATTAATATAAAAGTCTTAAATACCAAAATTGAAAATTTTGGATTGTATCGAAAATCTGTTCAGAGCTTCAAATAAAGTATCTCTTCTGGTATATCAATTTTAGCTAAAATCTAATATGTTGCTTCCTTTTATTTAAAAGTCTTAAATACTAAATTTGACAAGTTTTGGAATATATCAATATATTTTTCACAAAAATTTGTTCAGAGCTTCAAATAAAATATAACTTCCGGTTTACAATTGTATCCAAAATCTAATATGCTGCTTCCCTTTATATACAAGTTTTAAATATTATATCCTATTATACTTTTCACGAAAATCTGTTCAGAACTTGAAGTAAAGTATCTCTTTCGGTTTGTCAATTTTAGAAAAAATCTAACATGTCGTTTTCATTAATATAAAAATCTTAAATACCAAATTTGAAAAGGTTTGGAATATATCATAATATATTTTTCACGAAATTCTGTTGAGAGATTCAAGGAAAGTATCACTTCCGGATTATCAATTTTAGCCAAAATTTAATATGTTGTTCCTCTTCATATAAAAATCTTAAATACTAAATTTGACAAGTTTCGGATTATTCATAATTATTTTTCACGAAAATCTGTTCAGAGCTGCTAGTAAAGTATCACTTCTGGTTTATTAATTTAAGCCAAAATCTAATATGTTGTTCCCCTTGATATAAAAGTCTTAAATACTAAAATTAAAAAGTTTTGGATTATATTTTATATATAATTTTTTATTAAAAACTGTTATGGGCTTCAAGTAAAGAGTGACTTCCGGTTATCCAATTTTACCCTAAATCTAATCAACTCTTTATATGAATGCAGAAAGCTTAAATACGGTGTGACGTTTTGCAACATCGCTGTCACACGTTTTTCTATAAAAAATTTAAGATTAAAAAATTGTTAAAATTTCAATTGTAAAATATTTGAGAACCTTTGATTTTGCGGTAAGAATTTTTCGTTGAAGGACACATCGTAAATTTCATGTTCTTATGCCATCTATTGTTTGTTTAACGAGAGTTTATTTAATATTCTATCTAAATTTTATTGCCTTTTTGTCCAAATTTAGTTTACTCCAGTTTATTTTTCAAAGCTGATTGGCACACCCAGCAATGGGTAATATGCCGTGACGATATATTTATTTATTTTTTACCTTATTAAATAGTCCAAATGTTTTTCCAAATTTATTCTGTACTTTTTTATATAAAATTTTATTCGTTATTTCCCTGCGCATACTTTGAAGGGGTTACCTTTGTCCGGATATAAATTGCTGATCAAGGAAAACTTGAGAAGAAGTAGAAGTCAGAGTTTGAGCTCTAGTTTGGTCGCCATGTGAGTTGCGAGTTGGCTGCATGAAGTTCTTTTGCTCTTCGTTTAATTTCTTTTTGTCCAAATTTCCTTTGGAATCCAGCGAAGTAGTGTCTGGTAAGTGACTCGATCTTTTGTTTATTATTATTTTTGTATTATATGGTTTGGTCTACTGTTGTGCCATGTGGTTTTGGCCGGTTAGTGTAACCACAGTGGGACTATTTTCGAGTCACTTAGCAGCACCGTGGAGCTGGTTGTTTTTGTGTCATTGTGGAGATTTCATTTTTGTATTTTATTGTATTTTTCTATTTTTTATTGCGTTTAAAATTTTGTTAGTTCGTGTGGCTTCATGCTGTGAGCTCAGCGGTTCTAAACTTTTTTATCGATTTCTATTTCGCTTAAATTTTCTATTCATTGCCTCTTTTGTTTTATTCTAATTTACTATAGGCCTGTTTAACTTAATTTTGAGTATTGGCGACTCTACGAGCTTTTGTATTATTTTTCTTTGTATTTGTTTGGGCTACGTGTAGTAGCTTTATTTGACTAGTCAAAAATTTTGTGGGCCATGTAACTTTCTTGTTATTTTCTTTTGTTTCATTTTTACTTTACGAGCTGATAACCGGTCATGCTCAGGTCCCCGTGTTTTGAGAACACTTTATTTTTGTTTAAATTTATTGTTGAGTCTTATTTGGCAACGCGGGAAGCGACAACGCATCATGATAACATGTGTGGTGGAGTGCCGTGCGGTGCGGTACAGAAGGCGGGAGACGTGGCGCCCAAGCGAGTCGAGCCAGAGTCGAGCAATGGGGACTTATACAATTCAACTTTTTGGGCGCTATCTAGTGAGTAAAAAAGTAATTAATAAGTAGTTATGTAGTGAGCAAGATCTAGCACTACAGTTTGACATTGATCATGTGATCCAGCACGTGATCACAACACTGTTAACTGCTTTGAAAGGAAACGTAAACATGTCAGACTGAACACATTTTTATATAATTATTTAAGTATATGAACTACTCAGTGCTTACCTTGCAATTAATTCATGTTTATTTCCACTTTTCTTCAAACCCCGGCGTTCTAACCATCTTTTCAACTGTAATACTGAATGGTTTTCAATGTTTTTAAACACAAATTGTGCCCCCGGTACATCATCTTGTGTTAAAGACATTATTTATTTGTGATCATGGTTTCTTAGTGATATTTCAAATTCAAGGATCACTACACTTTAGTAAAAGAGATAATTAATAACAGGCACTACACAAAATAACATAACCAAAGTTTGCTGACTAAATAACAAACAACTTGTCGGATCAACGAGGCGAAGTGCTGAAGGGGAGAGCATGTGATTGACTCGGACATGGTATATCACCTCGCCTTTTCCAAAAATTTGTTATCCTTTTTCTAAACAATAAAGTTCATGTTCAATAAACTGAGCTACGAAGATTGAACATTTATAATTTTTTTTTTTTTTGTAGTTCACCTTAAACCCTTCTTTTATTCCCTATCCTATCCCATCCGGTATGAGTGTTTGCCAACGGTTTGGAACGGGTAGTTCTTTTAATACTTAGTTAAAGTCACGGCTCGGACTTGTTTCCTTTTATATAGCCGGATCCGTTTCCTACGCTCTACCTTTTCGCCCATGCGAGCCCCTTTTATTTTGATAATTTTAGATTATCCTTTGGTTCGTGGCGAAGCCCTAGCGAGGAAATTAGCTCTAACGAGTAGTTAACTTTTTAGCTCGCGCGGTTTTATTTTTTTAGTCCTATTGTTAGCCAAGCGGCTACTGCTTCTAGAATTGCCAGTCAATAGGGACTTACCGTTTCGTTTTTAAGTTTTATTTAAGCCCTTCCTTTAGTCTGGTGGACCGAGCGCAGAGTACGCTTGTAGGAAGGGCCCTTTCTATTTTTCGTCGATGCCTTGCATCCCACAAGGTGCGGTTTTATCCGGGAGCGCGGTTATTAAAGTTTATTTTTCTACCTACAACCCTTATCCCTTTCCCTTGTTGTTTGTATTTATTTGTCATACTTGTTTTGTTTTTGTATTGTCCATTCGTTCATCATTTTTTTTTTGTTCATATTAACTTTTGAAATTTTGTTTGTATAACTTCCGGACGGAGCACAGGAGTCTTTCATTTTTGTAATTTTGTTTATAAAGTATTCAGGCTCTTCAGGCCGCGTTGTGCCTCCTAGTACCAGTTACTGCGGAGAATTTTTTAGGAACTTAGTGGCTCTGGTGGATGGTGGCTGACCCTTGGTCCCGGATTTTGGAGCTTCTGATCCATCTACGGTAGTTAGCCAGTCAAAGGCTAAAGTTGCGCTGGACTACGGAGCCGTAGCCATTCTAAACCACAATGAAAGCCGCATAGTTCCTACACCACTGCAGGGTGAACTTACACCGAACCAGCGACCGAAGGTTACCTCCCAGTATCGCTTGTACGGCTACGGGCTACTCCAGCTCCAGTAGAAGATCGACTGGGTTCCCGCTATACGTCTGGACAAGGGTTCGGTCCCCACCACCTTAGTGGATCATCTTCAGTAGATAGGGGACTATTGGATTCTTTTATAATTTTTTATTGTATATGATTTTAATAAAAATTAAAATTTTCATTATATTTGTTCTGTGTTTCTTCTCTCGAGGACACCTCTCGAGGTTACCCTTTTTAAGGTGTTGGCGCCCACAGAATAAATTGGTGGTATTTCAAAAACTTTTGCACAGGCATTGGCCTGAGTCATTTTTTTTGTTAGTTGGGACATTATACCACCAAATTATTATTCGATCCACGACCTATGCTTCCGCCCTATACCCGTGAGTTACAGACAATCAACTTCTGTACGGCGTAGGTGAGTAGCCTTCATTTGTGTCACAACGGAAAATAGAAACATTTGGAAGTTTGTTATAAGAGTTATCGTGGACGAAAAAATCGTCACACACACACACACACACACTCACAAACACACACACACACACACACACACACACACATATATATATATTTATATATATATATATATATATATATATATATATATATATATATATACGAGGGTTGTCTCAAAAGTAAGTTACACTATTTAAAAAAAAAAAAAATAACGCCCAGAATTTGTTTAAAAGGTTATATTTGTGAAAACTAAATATATTAGTTATTTTTCTACGTAATCTCCTTGAATTTCAATACATTTTTGGTATCGTGGTAAAAGTTTTTTTAATCCAGCGTCATACCATTCTGCCGCCAAACTGGTTAGCCATGTCTGAACTTCTTCTTTGAGATTTTCTTCGTTTGCGAAGCGTCTTCCCCCAAGGTGTTCGTTCTTTCAGCTGTGGAAACAGATGAAAGTCGCTTGGAGCGAGATCAGGGGAGTATGGTGGGTGTCCGAAAACATCCCATCGAAACTCTTCAAGCAGGTCTTGAGTTTGACGAGCAGAGTGTGGACGAGCGTTGTCGTGCAACAAAACACTTTTTTCGTCAACTTTCCCCTCCTTTTGTTCTGGATCGCCCTCCTGAGTTTTTTTAACACCTCACAATAGCGTTCAGCTGTTATCGTAGTCCCACGTGGTAGGTAGTCGATCAGCAATATCCCCTTCGAATCCCAGAAGACCGTCGCCATAACCTTCCCAGCTGATTCCACAACTTTCGCCTTTTTTGGAGTTTGCTCGTCCTTCCCTTTCCACACCATGCTTTGTCTTTTGGTTTCAGGCGTCCAGTGATGGATCCAAGTTTCATCCCCGGTCACAATTCGGTCGAATAGGCCATCTCCTTCATCCTCAAAAAACTGCAGAAATTGACGAGCAGCGTCAACTCTCTGCTCTTTGTGGTGGTCTGAAAGGAGCCGTGGAACCCACCTTGCACACACTTTGGACAGATGCAGATCATCAGAAATGATTCTGTGAAGCGATGCACGGCTAATTTCAACATTAGGCGGGAGTTGTGAATGAATTTCGTCGAGCGTAAGGCGACGATCGGTGTCGACGACTCTTCGGACATCTTCAACAATGTTCGGGGCCCGTGAAGTGGATGGGCGGCCGCTTCGTTGTTCGTCGTGTATTGTTGTCCTGCCTTCAATAAATGATTGGCGCCAACGAGAAACCATTGGCCTCGACATAACGTTCTCACCGTACACACTGCACAATTCACGGTGAATTTCAGTTGCATTTTTATTTTTTGCCGTTAAAAAACGAATCACACTGCGTACTTCGCAATCGGCGGTAGAAGTAAGTGGTAGCTCCATAGTGGCTTGATCGCAACTGACAAATGGGTCATGGCGGCCGCTTAGGAATTTTACAGTGCTGCCACCACACTCGGACGAAAGTTCCATGCGAATCCCAGACGTATCCTGCCTACCGCGCGGATATAAAAAAATAGTGTAACTTACTTTTGAGACAACCCTCGTATATATATATATATATATATATATATATATATATATACAGACATCATCGTAAAAATAGTAAAATAGTATTCTAGGGGCCCTAAAACGTGCTTATTGATTAAAAACTTATCATCGAATTTTTTGGCCAAAGACAATACCTAAAGATGACGCAAGGTAAAAACAAGGAGAAGCATTCCTAGCCTACCTACTTCATAAATTTTATTCAAACTTTCTGATCCATAATCCGTAGAACATTAAAAAATTATAGACGGACATTAAACATTGAAAGCCCGATGGGAGATAAACGGATAATAATGTCTTCGTTCAACGTACACATCTCAAGACTATTTGCTTGAGTGTTTGGTAGCGAATCTGGAGACTCTGGTTCGATCTTTTTAAATGGTAAATGACTTCTATGGAGCACTCTATGCGCCAGCAATGAGTGTCCGTGAGGTGACGCCTGGTCCCGCACGGTATGAATATGTCATCATCAATACCCAGCAATGGGTAGGAAATATTCCGTGATGATATCATTTTATTTATTTACTTTTTTATTTCACAAATAACTTATTAATTTAAAGAACTCTGCAGTGGCTGCCTGGTAGTTATTTGGTTGGTCCGGGATGCAAATACGTGGGATCGGATTTTTATTAAAGAAATAACAGCGGCATGGTAAATGTAATATATTTACGTAATAATTGAAATATAGGTATGTAAAAAAACAAAACATCTTTATCGAAAAATTTATATAAGTATAAAAAAAAATAAAAATTAACATTTCAGTATCGTCATATAGCAATTAATACATTTTTTTTTAAAAATTATTGACGTGTGAGCAAATAAAAAACTGTTAATTTTCTTCGGGTATGTTGGAACTTGGAAGTTTTTACGAGTATGTTTTTTTTTAATTTTAAGAATGATCTCTCAGATTGCACTTGAGTATGCATGAGTTGTTTGTTTGTTGTTTGTTTGTTCAATGGGGGGGCCTTACAGCCGCGCGTACTCAGGCCTACTGGCCCATTGTTCTTCCCCTATACTCAGGGTCCCTTAGCTAAGTCCTGCCGCCTCCACGAAGGTGGCTAGCCTATTGTAAGAGATCCTCTGGATTTCATGAGGCTCTGGAAAGAGAACCACCATGTGTCTCCTTCTGGTGGCAACTAGTGCTGCACATTCACAAAGTATATGTTCCGTCGACTCTTCGTCGAGACCGCATCTTCTGCACGAATCGTCATCGATTATGCCGATCGTCTTTAGATGTTTGTTAAGAAAATGCCCCGTGAGCATTCCAACACAAATTCTAAGTTTTCTTCTACTCAGTTGTAAAAGATCATTGGCTTTCCTTGGAGCAGGTCCAGGTATGAAGAGCTTTGATTGTCTCAAGCCCGGTTGTTCTGACCAGTATACTAGATGTTGGGTGGTCATCCAGTTCCTGGTCGTGTGTCTAGTAAAGCTTTTGGGGAGCCCGAATGCTGGCTCCGGCCCAATATAGGCCCTGTCTGAGCCCTCACCTGCCAGAGCGTCAGCTTCTTCGTTCCCCCTTATGCCTTTATGACCAGGTACCCACACAAGTTTCACAGAGTTAAATTGCGCGAGCATCTCCAGCTTTCTCCGACACTCCAAGACTAGTTTTGAGGTCACTTTGACGTTGTCTAGCGCCCTCAATGCAGCTTGGCTGTCAAAAGAGTATGCATGCGAGAGTTAATACATATTTATAAATTTGAGATAAGACTCCTTTTATGAAATATAAGTAGAAATACGAATGAAGTCAATATATTGTCATATTTTATCCAATTCACAACAAATTTTTTGCTTCTGTTGCCGTTATAGGATCTGTATTTTCGTTACAGCCAATTAAATGAAGAGCTTCTAACAAATCACTTCTTATTTCTATTTTCTTCTTCAACAGAATGAAAAATTCCTTGTAATGCATCACTTACGCTGTTCCATCTCGTAGCTCTTATTTTTTTTAATAGCTCTAAATTTCTTTTGTGCAGAGCCTTTTGATAATAGGTAATGATTTCCATAAAGTAGAACACTTATCGCTTCTGATGTAACTAGAAACTCATTTATTTATTATCTGTTAAAATTTAAATCATACTTTAAATATGAGGGTCCTACTGGTCTTTGGGTCCGGGCCAGGCCACCACTGGCTATGTGTGAAATAAAGTTGAAGATATAAATCTCTGTCATGTCATTGAATGTTTTCTAAATATAAAAAATAAAATCTTTTGTTTATGTTTTTAAGACAGAAATTAAACTGTGTATTTCTTAATCAGTGACAACGTCAACCTGGTGTCGACAGCATCATATAATTAAAATTTGTTAATGTTTTGTCTTTCAATCAAGTTTCAAATTAAATGTCCTTTATATGAAATAAATGTGAATTTTTATGGTATACTCGTAAAATTACGAAATTACTTTGTAAGTGGTAGAATACAATTATTGTGTAGGGGTATAGGAAAACAAAATAAAAAATGTCATGTGGCCAACACATGACCTCCCGTCAATTCCATGTTTGAAATAGCAATAGCTTTAAGTAAAGTATCACTTCTTGTTGATCGTTTGTAAACAAAATCTAATTTGTTGTTCCAATAAATGAAAAAGTCTGTAATACCAGATTTTGGATTATATTTTATTATGTTTTTCCTCGAAAATCTGTTTAGAGCTTCAAATTAAGTACCATTTTCGGTTTATCATGTAGGTATAGTCAAAATTTAATGTTG
This sequence comes from Harpalus rubripes, assembly GCA_963082715.1. Classification (NCBI taxonomy): domain Eukaryota; kingdom Metazoa; phylum Arthropoda; class Insecta; order Coleoptera; family Carabidae; genus Harpalus; species Harpalus rubripes. The sequence continues at coordinate 17,201,045 of OY720455.1, forward strand.
TTTCAAATTATACACGAGTTTTAAATACCAAATTTGAGAAGTTATGAATCATGTTTTATAGCTATTAACATACCTAGGAATGTTATGCACATCATAACTGCCGCAGATGTAAGTTGATTTCAAGACATCTAAGGCTTGTTATGATTAATAACATCCGTGGTTTGTTCAATAGTTTATCGGTTTCAGAAAATTAAGACGTTATTGATAAATATCATTTTTTGAAACTCTCTCATTAATGCTACTTTCAGATTGCTATGGTTAACAGAACATTTATTTTGACATTATGTGCTTTATTTCTCATGTTTATTACATTAGAATAAAGTACACAGTATTTAGAACGATAAGCTAACCTTGTCTGTATGGATTAATGAAGAGCATTATATTTTCATTTTATTTTATTTTCTTTTTGTAGACCGTAGACAGATACAGTTATTACTTAGTTATCAGCCTACTTTTCTACATGTAAACAATGGAATAATATCATGAAACCAGTAAATATATTTTTTCAAGAAAATCTAATATTAACAATGAGTTAACAGTTTGTATATTTGAAATATTTATTATATTATTATTTATTACATTTATTTTTATTTCAAGAAAATCTGTTTTATAGCTTTCTGTAAAGTAGTACTTTCGGTTTATTAATTTTAGAAAACATCTAGTATTTCTTTCTCATTAATATAAAAGTCTTAAATACCAAATTTGAAATTTTTGGATTGTATCAATTTATTTTTCACGAAAATCTGTTCTATAAGTATAACTTTGATCAATTTTAGCCAAAATCTAATATGTTGCTTCCCTTTATATAAAAGTCTTAAATACTAAATTTTACAATTTTTTGAATATATCTTAATATATTTTTCACAAAAATCTCTTTAGAGCTTTAAATAAAGTATCACTTCCGGTTTATCAATTGTATGCAAAATCTAATATGTTGCTCCCCTTCGTATAAAAGTCTTAAATACTAAATTTGAAAAGTTTTAGAATATATTATAATATATTTATCACGAAAATCTGTTAAGAGTTTCAAGTAAAATATTACTTCCGGATTATCAATTTTAGCCAAAATTTAATATGTTGTTTTACTTCATATAATATATTTTTCACGAAAATCTGTTCGGAGCTTCAAGTAAAGTGTCACTTCTGGTTTATTAATTTTAGCCAAAATCTAATATATTGTTCCCCTTGATATAAAAATCTTAAATACTAAAATTGAAAAGTTTTGGATTATACTTTAATATAGTTTTTCATTTAAAACTGTTATGGGTTTCAAGTAAAGAGTCACTTTCGGTTATTTAATTTTACCCAAAATCTAATCAACTCTTTACATGAATGCAGAAAGCTTAAATACAGAAAATAGAAATATTTGGAAGTTTGTTGTGTCATCGTGGACGAAAAAAACGCCACAAACACGTACGCACGCACGCACGCACGCACGCACACACTCACACACTCACACACACACACACACACACACACACACACACACACACACACACACACACACATCGTAAAACTAGTAAAACGTGCTTATTTACTGAAAATTCACCATCGAATTTTTGGACCGATAACATAACCTCCCTTACCTACGGTAAGATGGGAGGTAAAAAGAGAAACGAAATTTACAGAAAATTACAATCATAAAATATTTTGGATGGAAAATTATTATTTTGTGCATCCAAACAATACATGCATAATATACTCGTAATTCTTAAACATACTAAATATACTTGTACATAATATACACAACTTATACTTACTTAATTCAGAGCCTTTATAGTTTATATCATTCGATGTCAGGCTTTTATCAATGAGTTGGGTTTCTTCTTCCAGAATTTTTTCCATTTTGTTCTGCCTGTGGTAAGTTTTTTTTAGCCTTATTCCAGTTTAAAATATGCTAGTATAAAATTGTTAATTTGGTAATTATACAGGGTGAGTCAATGAAACGGGACGATTTCAAAAAATCATAAAACAATAAAAATAATAGTTTAATAAAATTATTGAGGGAAATATAATCTACGTGAGTGGAAATTTTGTGTAAGTGCACAATCACTCATTTTTGAAAATAATGGGTGAAAAGTGGCAATTAATCTTGAATCCTTGTTGCAAAGCTGCCCACATAGACGGGGTGCCCAGCTATCAAAAGTTACGTGCTAAGGTACAAAAGGTTTGATCTTGGGTTAGGGTGCGGATTGGCTCCCCATACAAAAATAATTGTCTTACAAGTCGGACCGGGTGAAAAAAAAATCAAAAAGGGGCCGAAAATTACGTGATAAGGCACATTCAAACTTTTTACGGTATTTTATGCACCAATATCCAAACACGAATACACTTTTAAGACATAAAAATCGGGATCTTAATAAATTTACGACAACCAAAATCAAAATGGTGTCCAAAATGACATGATGAGGTACATTAAAACTTTTTATCTCAATCGACGCGGGTAGTTGCCTAGTTTGCTAAAATTTCTTTTAATACAGATATCAGGGGCTTTTGACTTTTAAAACACGAACCAAAATTGAAAGAATTGTCGAAAATTATGTGATAAGGCATATTCAAACTCTTGCGCGGTTTTTGATGCATTAGTATCCAAAGATCACGAATAGGCCTTTTAAGACACAAAAATCAGAAGATTAATGCATTTAAGACAACCAAAAGCCAAAATGGTACCCAAAATAGTCGGGTTGTGTATGGATTTTTATATACCGTGCGTCTGTCTTAAAGGTGTACATAGGAGATTAACATGGGAAACCAGTTTTTTGCAATTTCCTGCTCGCCTAATTATTTTAAGCAAAAATGCATCATAAAAGTTTTAGAGCATCTAAATCAATAAACAGAATTACCATTCCATGGATTGTAACGACAGAAATTAAATATGAAAATATCAAAAATTACGTTGAAAATATCGACAGTCATGGAATTGAACAAAAAATAAATAAATGCTTGACGTTTTATGTGTCATAAGCGTCATAACCGGAAAGGTCATAACGTAAGTTAACTTATTTGACGTTTCTGACAATTTGATTTTGTCTCTAGTTTTTATTGTCTGAAATGATAAAAAATGAACATTTATACGAATGAAGAGCTAAATTCGTGACAAAATTTGAAAAGACTGCTAATGTGTTTTAAAAAAATACGTGAGCTGCGTAATCAGAATATAGGACGAGCAGAACATGCGTTACTCTAAGAAAGATTATTAGGAATGATAAGTGTAGACCCCTTCTGTAGTACTAAGGTAAATTTATTGGAAATAAGTTGGGAGTACATCACAGCATCATACATAATTTTGTTACGCTATGTTGAATTTTTGATATATTCATATTATTTAAACAAAACTTTATTTTTTAAATTTTATTTATTAATTTCATATTTCTATTATTGCCATAATTAACGATATTTGTTCAAATAAAATTGTCAGAAACGTAAAATAAGTTAACTTACGTTGTGACAGATAAAACGTCAAACATTTATTTATTTTTTGTTCAATTCCATGGCTATCGATATTTTTAACGTAATTATCTACATTTTCACATTTAATTTCTGTCGTTATAAAGCATGTAAAGGTAATTCTGTTTATTGTTTTAGATGTAGAATTTTATACCCTAAATTTGACGCATTTTTGCTTAAAATAATTAGGCGAGCAGGAAATTGTAAAAAACTGATTTCCCATGTTAATCTCATATGTACACCTTTAAAATAGACACACGGTATATATATATATATATATATATATATATATATATATATATATATATATATATATATATACAGGGTGTAAATGAAATAAGTGCATTAAATTTAACCAGTAATGTAACTCGATGAGAGGAACAATATTTCTTAATAACTTTTTTTTCTAAGTCTCTTAGATTTTGAGTTAAAATTCTTTAAAGATTTGCTTCATATTTCGTTACCCGCTCATGGAGAACAAATGACTGTTGCCGTGTTCAAGTGGGATACAATCAGCTCAAAAATTGTCGGTTATCGGTTACACTTACAGTCACAGTAATTAATAAACGAATCAAGGGAAATAACATTATTATTAATTAATACGTAAGAGTACAATTTTTAAAATAAATAAATTTAAATTTTGGATAACAAAATTATAAAGTTGTGTTTTGAACCAGGGTTTTAATTACCTTTGAATAGTGTGAATAGAGGAAGACAAGGAGAGACGAGGAGCAAAAGCATAGTTGTTAGGTTATGAGATGATTATTTATCGTCGAGAAATCATAATAGTTTAAATACGTTATTCAAAAAATGTAAGTACAAAGTTTTGTCCATTTAAAAGAGGTACATGAGTATCAATAATTAGTCGTCCATTTATTGTTCCCGCCCAAAACATTTTTTAATGAAAATTTTTACAGCATTTTCGTCTGTCAAGATGTGTATTGTGCATAATAAATACACCTTCCCAAGTAAATTCAGTCTCATGAATGAACATTATGAGCCATTCCCAAAATTGAAGTCTGTTATGTGCTGAAAACATTGAACTTTTTGCACATGGTATGGATATAACTGTTGCTTTTTTAAAAATTGTCATATGTGACACTCCGTATTGTGATGTGATAAAGATGTACAAGATTAACAAATGTGCGAATATTAAGAACAGAATGATTTGGTGATGATTTGGAAACGCTCCATGTAAATGCGTTGGCAACTCCATGACACTGTCTTTATGAGAACCGTGATGTCAAGTAACATGTAGTACAGATACGAGTAAAAAGATAAATAAATAAACCATAGGTAAGTAATTACCAGAGCTGGGCAGTACTTGCAAGAAAAGTACTTTATTAGGCTTGCAAGTACTTTGAGTACTTCAAGTACTGTACTTGAAGTACTTTCTATTTATAGTACTTTGTACTTGACAAAGTAAATCTATTCACATGTACTTGATACTTAGTACTTGGAAAAATACTTGAAGTACAATGAAAAATACTTGAAGTACTTTAAATGTACTTGAAGTACTTTAAATGTACTTGAAGTATTTTAAATGTACTTGAAGTATTTTAAATGTACTTGAATTACTTTACGGGGTCTCGTGGCCGCGTGCCTGAGTATCAGGTCGAGAATCTGGGGAATCGGGTTCGATCCCGACCGACGCCAATTATTTCCAATTTTAAATGGCACAAAATTGATCCCTATGATGCACTCTCCACGCCAGCAATGAGTGCCCGAGAGATGACGCCTGGTAAGCGCCCGCACGATGCAAATATATCATCTTTACCGATATCTGCTTACAAAGCAGATTGGCACACCCAGCAATGGGTAATAAGCCGTGATGATATATTTATTTTATTTTTATTTTATTTGAATTACTTTAAATGTACTTGAATTATTTTGTTTGTCTGTCAGTGTTTCTTTTGCAGAGGTGTGGTGTTATGTGAATTTCATTAATAAATATATTTTCAGCGGTAATATGAAAGTAAAGATATATTTGCAAATTTTTTGGCAAAAATAAATTAATTCTAATTTGCGCATATTGCATATACATAAATGTTTGTATTACCTAACTACAGTGCTAGGACTTTGCGTATCGCCTGGCGATCGCATAGCGTAAAAATGACGTCATTCTAACATCTCGGTACAGCTTCTCGCATCGCATGGCGATCATAGGACGTCAATTTTACGTCATGAGATCGCTAGGTGATACGGCAGTCCCAGCGAGGAACTCTTGTTTTAAATAACCAAGTAAATATCGCATATTGAAATTTTTGTCACCTTTTAAGGTCCATATAATCAGAAAAATATCAATTATCTGAAAAAGTTCTTGCACCCAAATGTACAAGTACTTTTTTAAGTACTTGGTACTTTCAAGTACTTTAGAAACTAAAAAAGTACTTGTACTTCAAGTACTTTTAAAAACATCAAGATACTTGGTACTTGTACTTCAAGTACTACTTTCCGGTACTTTGCCCAGCTCTGGTAATTACAATGTCTGTGTACTCGCATTTTGACAAAATTTTACCGTATAAACAAGTTTATTACTAATGTCAAAATTTAATTGCAACAATTGACAGGACTGTCAATTGCTAAAACAAAATTTTTCATAGCTATTGCTGCTGCATTCAATTATTACAAAAATATTTGGAACGACTCGTCAATTTACGGGGTGGTAAAAATGCTAAAAAAATATGCGATTTCGAGAAAAAGTTATTAAGAAATATTGTTGCTCTCGATGAGTTATACTACTGGTCAAATTTAATGCACTTATTTCATTTACACCCTGTATATATATATATATATATATATATATATATATATATATATATATATATATATATATATATACCGTGTGTCTGTCGTAAAGGTGTACATAGGAGATTAACATGGGAAATCAGTTTTTTGCAATTTCCTGCTCGCCTAATTATTTTAAGCAAAAATGCGTCAAACAAAAGTTTTAGAGTATAAAATTCTGCATCTAAATCAAGAAACAGAATTAGCTTTCCATGCATTGTGACGACAGAAATTAAATATGAAAATAACGAAAATTACGTTGAAAATATCAACAGCCATGGAATTGAACAAAAAATAAATAAATGCATGACGCTTTATCTGTCACAATGTAAATTAACTTATTTGACGTTTCTGACAATTTGATTTTATCTCTAGTTTTATTGTCTGAAATGATTAAAAAATGTACATTTATATGAATGAAGAGCTAAATTCGTGATAAAATTTGAAAAGACTGCTAATGTGTCTTCAAAAAATACACGTAAGCCGCGTAATCAGAATATCGGACGAGCAGAACATGCATTCCTCTAAGAAAAAGTGTTAGGGATGATAAGTGTAGACCCCTTCTGTAGTACTAAGGTAGATGTATTGGAAATGAGTTGAGAGTACATAACAGCATCATACATAATTTTGTTACGAAATGTTGAATTTTAGATATATTCATATTATTTAAACAAAACTGTATTTTCTTAACTTTATTTATTAATTTTATATTTCTATTATTGCCATAATTAACGATATTTGTTAAATCAAATTGTCAGAAACCGCAAATATGTTAACTTACGTTGTGACAAATAAAACGTCAAGCATTTATTTATTTTTAGTTCAATTCCATGGCTGTCGATATTTTTAACGTAATTATCGACATTTTCATATTTAATTTCTGTCGTTATAAAGCATGTAAAGGTAATTCTGTTTATTGTTTTAGATGTAGAATTGTATACCCTAAAACTTTTATTTGGCGCATTTTTGCTTAAAATCATTAGGCGAGCAGGAAATTGCAAAAAACTGATTTCCCATGTTAATCTCCTATGTACACTTTTAAAATAGACACACGGTATATATATAAATAAGATTTTCTTTAGGGCCTTAGTTATGGACTTCCACTGGACCGATTTTGATGATTCTTTTTTTGAAAGAAATCTGTGACTATGTAGATGTGTACAAAATTATAAAATATTGCGATTTTCGCTTCCGTCTATTTTAAATAAGGCCTTAATTTTTTTTATTAAGTACCTTGAATCAAACAAGAGTTGACAGGAGCGATTGACAAGTTGTGAATGAGAATGGAGTGGAGTAAATAAAAGTAAAATATGCAGCAATAATAATATTATTTTGTGTTATTTAAGGCTGGTTTATCAATGCCAGGTTAAATAATTTAACTGGTAGATATTTTTTAATTGCAAGTTAAAACATTCATTCTTTTAACATACAAAAGTTAACCTTAAAATGACAGATTAATATAAGCGATAGTGGGTCATTAACTTTATTTAGATACGTGATATACTGAGTTAATATTTTGCCGTTCTAAAAATCTTAGAAAGTTGAAAGTATTTAGCAATTCTTCGCTTGAAATTTTTCCGTCAGAACTGAAGCCGACTAAAGTACAAATCAAGTATAACTGTCGTAGTCGCAGCCAGATAGTAAAATCCGTCTTTCTATAAAACGACTAAACATTTTACAAAACACGAAACTTTATCAATAATAATGGCGAACACCATTTTTTTACCTCCGGTTACCCTTGGTAAGGGAGGTATAGGGATCGTACTAAAAATCGCATATCGAGATTTAGGTAAATGGCCACGTTTTAAGGTCCCTAGAATCCAATTTTAACATTTTCACGATGATGTCTGTGTGTATCTGTGTATGTGTGTGGGAGTGTGTGGATCCTCCATTCTAACTCAAATACTATAATTCAGGAAATTTTGAAACCTTGTATTTCGAATTTTTTCTGTAATGGAAAGAGGCCATTAGATTTTGGTGTAAATCGGATAACCAATCGGATAACCAGAAATGACGCTGTACTAGAAGCTCAAAATAGTTTTTCTTCGAAAAATACTTTTAAATGTTATATTTTCAACATTAATGTGATTATAAAAATTAAAGATTATTAAATTTTCTACAGATTTGCATTAATACTTATTCTACATATTATATGGATAAATTTATAAAATTATCTATAATTTAAATCCCGGAGCCTACGCTTTAAACAAACAATACTCCTTGGCAGTTATTCAAATGTATGTAACTGACAGATAAATGTCACTGTCAAAGAACTAATCATTTCAAATTAATAATAGTAACGTTTTAAAAATAAAAATGTAAATAGAACAATAGGAAAGGAAATCAATACAGTTTCTAGCATATGTAAATATGTAGATATGTATTTAGATTAATAAAAATTAACGATTCGTCAAAAAGAGTAAGCTAATTCTCATTTTTGGATTAGTGAATTCTATTTTATCAAAGTATTTAAAATTTAATCTTCATTTTATTATGAAAAATGTAGTTACTTGGATTAGATTAGACTATATTTTAAGAAATAAACTGCCAAAATTAGAGAAAAATTCGGTCATCCAAAAATAAGTAAATAAATATATCATCACGGCTTATTACCCATTGTTAGGTGTGCCAATCTGTTTTGTACACAGATATCGGTAATGATAAAATATTTGCGTCGTGTGGGCGCTTACCAAACGTCATCTCATGGGCACTCATTGCTAGGGTGGAGAGTGCATCACAGGTGTCAATTTTGTGCCATTTAAAATTGTAAATATTTGGCGTTGGTCGGGATTGAACCCGGTTCTCCAGGTTCGCGACCTGACACTCAGGCACACGGCTACGAGACCTCATGGGGTCTCTAAAATAAAGATTAGCTTAATCTTTTTTGTGACTCGGGCGGTACATGGCGGGAGGTATTGTGTTGGCCACACCAGATTTTTACCTTCCGTCACCTTTAGGTAAGGAAGGTATTGTCTTTGGTTAAAAAATTCGGTGCTGAGTTTTTAATGAATAAGCACGTTTTAAGGTCCCTAGAATACGATTTTACTATTTTTACGATGTGTGTGTGTGTGTGTGTGTGTGTGTGTGTGTGTGTGTGTGTGTGTGTGTGTGTGTGTGTGTGTGTATGTGTGCGTATGTGTGTATGTGTGTGCGTGTGCGTGTGTGTGTGGCAGTGTGTGTGTAACAAAATTTTGGCTATAATTGGTCAACCGGAAGTACCCTCATTTGAAGATTTTACAGTTTTTCTTGATAAAACGATGTTAAATATCATTTTTTCACATTTATGTTATTATAAATATTAAATAACATTGTATTCTCTATACGATTTGACTGCATTTTATACTTTATATTAAATGGATAGAGAGTTATAAAATTATAAAGAAATTAAACTTCATAAATTAGCAAGCTATGGTAGAAACTTCTACTATATTAAGAAAATTGTGATTAAAAGATGTCAATGTCAAGTGCAATTGATATATTCGTAGTATATTTGTGTTATAATTTTACTCGAAATATAGGATTTTTGCTCGAAACTTTCTATATGGAATTTGTATAAAATACAATTTTCGAAAGGTAATGTACATACAAGAAATTTAAAATCTTGTGCAAGGAACTTTCTGTATGGATTTTATAGAAAATACATACGCATTTACTAAAATTCTACCGGTAGATACTGCATTTAACGACTGTGTTCGAAACACGAGTGGTAAAAAGTTACCGTGTTCGAAAATTGTTCAATATCTACCAGATCCATCTACCGGATTCATGAAGAATCTAATCTCAATAAAAGGTAGTGATGCAAAGCGAAGCGCGCGCGTTAAAAGTGGAAATGTGTTCAAAGTAGGACTCTGCCAGTTTGTTAACTAAGTCAAATTTCTAACCTGTTTCAAATTTTTTCATAGGTTATGGATCTACCCTGTTTACCACTTGCGTTTTTAAAATATCGATTCTGGTAGATATAACCTGATAAAAAGCTGTTTACCGGTAGAAGTTTCGTAAATACCTCATATAACTGACGGAAGGTAATGTGTTGGCCACGTCAGATTTTTTTAAATTGCGATAGTTGACGAATTTTATATTCCTTTGTTTGATGTACATGCGGCGAGCCATGAAATAAGTAATGGATGCAGTATTAATTTAGAAGTAAGTTACTTTAAGAATGTGACATTGACGTCACGACCGCTGCGCGAAGCTCATTACGTAGGGTCTCAATTTCAACTTATACGTACGTCCAGTGGCGTATAAATTAATTCTTCAATTTCTTTTTTTATAAACTGGCCTACATTATTTATTAATTCTCACCCTTGGCTGTGTATAATCACACCACTGACCCCAACTGTTTGTGAAGACATTTACAAACTCTTGAATTTTAAAAGAGATATTATCAGCACCAGAGTGTCAGAACAAATAAAAGAAATCCGAACGAACGGCACTATCTTATCACGTGCGTAACCAGCGAAGCCAAAGCCGTAGCTATGACAACGTCAAAAAAGTGTCTACTGCGCAATGACGTCGGTGTCACATTCTTAAGGCGCTTTCTTTTTAGGGAGAAAATGAACTGATCTTACCTCGTACTGAACTGAACTGAACTACTAAAAAGAACAGTATATTTTTTAAAAAAGAAGTTATAGTCTGTTGATTTGATTTTGACATATTAAATTCTTTTACCTTTGTGTATTTAAATATGGATGTATTTCTTATGGTAATGAAATATGATATAACGTTTCAAACAAATTAATTTCTTCTATTCGTGTCATTTTAATATCAAATACTTACAAAAAAGACAAAATACATAGCAGTCAGTCATATTGACGTGACATTGACATTCGGGATCAGTTCAGGATCTATATGATCCTGTTTCAAAGGTGGTGCTTCGCGGCGGCGGGGACGAAGAAACTGGGTAGTACAAGATCATTTATCCCCTTTTAAAAAGAACGATTTAGGGTAGATGTGTGCTACTCGGAGTTGATCTTCTTGATAAAAAGAAAGCGGCTTTAAGGGGATCGTCTAGTCCTCAGTCTATACTCTTTTCCAAATGATCGAAAAGAGGCTCTAAATTATTGATAATTATGCAAAATCTGTTACGAATACGTAACTTATTTTTGTCATGTTATTAAAAAATCTTAATATTATGTCTATAAGTTTTTATTTATACTTCAGCGTTGAAAATACACAAAACACGTCTCCGCTTTTTACTAATTATGGTTGTATTTGTCATTTATTTGCAATAAAATTTAAACCCGCGCTCTTAGAAAACATGAAATTAGGTTTCTAATGTTTTAAAATTTTAAAATATTTTTTCTTCATTCGAATAATTAACTTCAAAATTGACCAAAAACCAACAATTTTAGAGCATTGCCACAGACATAAGAACAATAATATTGCAAAAATAAAACGTTACAGACATAATATCAAGTTTTCTTAAAAAATATGTTAAACATGAGTAACAAATTCCTAACAGATTTTGCATAATTAGTAGAATTGTAGAGTCTCTTTTCGTTTATTTGGAAGAGCCTAGACGATCCCCTTAAAGTAATTCCACTCTAATACTAAATTCCGTAAGTCAACCAAAATAAGTATCTTGATTGGTTTCTGAATATTTTAATCTATTTCGGGACAGATTTACGTTGAATTATAAGGCATTTAAAATTGATACAACCTAACAAAAATAAAAATTAACCAAACGAATGATAGCGTTGAATATGACAATGAAATTGAACATTTTATTACATTTAGGCCCACTTTTACAATTGATGGATAAACTATGGTATAGCTATCGGAGGTATAACTTTATCCTAGCAATTATACCTTCGATAAACAAGACTGTCTTTTACAATGCTATTTTATCTGTCAGATAGTTATACTAGGAATTACGTTAAATCACTTTAGGTTGGTATTGGCACAATGAAATTATCTTCTTGTTAGACTATTTTTCTTCAATATTGTTATTATTTCTGTCTTCTAATTTGCATTTTTCACGATGTTAGATGATATAAATGTTATTTTTGATTCTGACAGTGATGATAAAATACTTGATTGACATCTGTCAAACGTATGAATAACAAAACATCGTTTGTGTTTACGTGGTATCCATCAGAACCAGGGATAAAGTTATCAAAGGTTTATACGACCGATTTCCATGGGATAAGAAATACTGGTGTTTATTCTATCTGAGGTTTATCCGAGGTTTGTAAAATACAATTTCCAATTTTATACCTGGTATAGCGTTTATCTAATGATTGTAAAAGTGGCCCTTAATGCCAAAAATAATAATAATAATAATAATAATAATAATAATAATAATAATAATAATACTAATAATAATAATAATAATAATTAATAATAATAATAATAATAATAATAATAATAATAATAATAATAATATTAATAATAATAATAATAATAATAATAATAATAATAATAATAATAATAATAATAATAATAATAATAATAATAATAATAATAATAATAATAATAATAATAATAATAATAATAATAATAATAATAATAATAATAATAATAATAATAATAATAATAATAATAATAATAATAATAATAATAATAATAATAATAATAATAATAATAATAATAATAATAATAATAATAATAATAATAATAATAATAATAATAATAATAATAATAATAATAATAATAATAATAATAATAATAATAATAATAATAATAATAATAATAATAATAATAATAATAATAATAATAATAATAATAATAATAATAATAATAATAATAATAATAATAATAATAATAATAATAATAATAATAATAATAATAATAATAATAATAATAATAATAATAATAATAATAATAATAATAATAATAATAATAATAATAATAATAATAATAATAATAATAATAATAATAATAATAATAATAATAATAATAATAATAATAATAATAATAATAATAATAATAATAATAATAATAATAATAATAATAATAATAATAATAATAATAATAATAATAATAATAATAATAATAATAATAATAATAATAATAATAATAATAATAATAATAATAATAATAATAATAATAATAATAATAATAATAATAATAATAATAATAATAATAATAATAATAATAATAATAATAATAATAATAATAATAATAATAATAATAATAATAATAATAACACAGCTAAACAGTATAACAAATATAAATAATGTTTTCATACTTACATCTATAATAATTATTATTAGTATTACTACTAAAACGGTTTAGAAATTAGACGTTGACGTATATCGTTTGATGTTATGATGTTTGAAAGTAGCAGTAGTGGAGATAAAAACCAGAGACAGAGAAACCAGGATTATTTAGTATTTGCCGTGGTTCGACTTTTTACCAAACTTTTTCATGAACCGCATTCCGAATAGAAACCGGTATATAATTTCAGGACTTTCGGAACACTAAACCGTAAACCTGATCAAACCGGTTGCACTACGGAACATACTATAAGTTGGGTGGACAGAAAACAGTTACAAGTAATCAAGTAAATGGTACAACAAACATGTACGCCTGATATGCTCAGCAGAGTTCCAGAGAAAGAATCGTATTCCTAGAGAGCGGTTTAAACACTTTAATTTTTGGCGAAACAATAATACAAGTACACCAGGGATTTACAACTGATTTGGTATTGCATGACTTCTGGCTATTTTTGGATTTAAAATTTACGGCGTAGTAGGTTTTCGTCTGAAGAAGAAATTGATGCTCTGCAATTCATAATCAATTTGCAAGCATTCCAAAAGAAGTTTGATTGCAAGAAAGAATGGTTGTGTATATTATTGAGGTAGAGAACATCTTTAAACATATTTAAAATAAAATTTAATTAATACGAACCATGTGTCTTATTCTCAATAATTCTAAAGTGCCTTATGGCGATGACCTCTCTCCGATAATTTCTGTCGTTTCTCAACATTTCTTCTGGTCTTAACATTGTCCTAGAAAGAGCAAGAACCTGAGTGTTTCAACACCTAAAATGTAAGAGATCTGCGGTACCTATATAAGAATTGCAGCATCGTCGAGAGAAAGTGATAGTGCTGCAATGTTGTCGAAATGGACTGTGACTGTGGTGTATGTGGTATTCGCGCATGCAGCCAAACTACGTAAGTACAACAAACTATGATGATTTATAACAAGTAGAAATAACAATAATTATTAATACCAATAATATGAACATAAATGAATAAGTAAATGTTTAAAATAACAAAATAACTCGACATCCAACCCCAACACTTCAGTGAGTTCATTCAACTTCTCCCAAACACTGCGCGAACCTGAACTGTATTGCCATTGCCTTTGACCTGTTGGTTTTGCTTTCCTCGCACGTCGCACAAGGTTTCGGGGAAGTCCAGTCTTAAAAAATAAGACGCGTGTACGCGTTCTTGACTCAGAACTTTTTTTATGTATATAGGGTGTTTCATAATATATGCGCAGGACTTCAGGATGTGATAGCTCGTCCAAAAATATGAAAAAAAGTTTCTCATAATAAGCTATGTTTTGTGCGGAATTTTTTTTTTAAGTCAATTGTTGAAGATTTTGAAGGGGTAGTGGGTGTTTTTCTCCCCAACTTCTACGCCACTGGAAAAAGTACAGTTTTGAGCCGCCCATTTGAACCGCCAATGTTTTCTACACAAAAAAGGTACTCTTGGTCATAAGCTCTAAAGTTGACCGTTTTCGAGAAAAATCAACTTTTATGTTGAAAAACATGGTCAATTGTTTGAAAATTTTTTTTTACTAATTAAACAAAATTTATTCAAACGTTAGAACAAGTATGTTTTTCAACATAAAAGTTGATTTTTCTCGAAAACGGTCAACTTTAGAGCTTATGACCAAGAGTACCTTTTTTGTGTAGAAAACATTGGCGGTTCAAATGTGCGGCTCAAAACTGTACTTTTTCCAGTGGCGTAGAAATTGGGGAGAAAAACACCCACTACCCCTTCAAAATCTTCACCAATTGACTTAAAAAAAAATTCCGCACAAAACAGCTTATTATGAGAAACTTTTTTTCATATTTTTGGACGAGCTATCACATCCTGAAGTCCTGCGCATATATTATGAAACACCCTGTATAGTTATATCAAGGCTATAACTAATTAAGTAAACATTATATCCCTCTGTTAAATCCCTTTAGTTTATTTAAAAAAAACAATATAGTTACTTGAACTATAAGAAATGTAAGGACACGTCTTGACATTCGAGGAAGTTGTAATAAGCCGAGGCGGGAAGATGTGTTTACATTTTTTGCGCTACCGACAAGTTGAGCTTAAATATTTATAACATATTAAAATACCCCTTTTTTCATCAGTCAAAAGAATTATTCATATATTATTTCCTTTCAATCTAAGTCAACTATGTTTGCTGCTTTGATAATGAAAATGTATAAACAGGGAAGTAAAAATATAACCAAACAATACTGTTAACATTTATAGTTTATTGAGTTGCAAGGGTTATTGCGTCGAATTTTTTATTTACTTAATATCTTACTGGCGACTAATGGTGCTATTCTGTGTCGTTCTATAAGCTCTATAGACTCTGTAAGTAACCAACGTTACACGATGTAAGCATAAGCAAATTGCTATTCTGTAACCAAGTTACAGTACTTGTTGTAAACGTTACAGAGTTATAGAAATTTCTATAAATCTTACAGCGCCAAAATCTTGACTGTAAAGTGTTTACAGAGCATATTGAAACGTCAAAAATATATTTTAAACGTCAAATATATATTTTATATAAAAAATTTAAACAAATATGGAATTAAAAGCAAAAGTTTACAATTTTTATTATATCTATTATTAAATGAAAAACATAGAAGGTAATTATACATCCCACCAATTCTTATAAAAATTTATGTTTAAAAAAATATTTTAACATGAAAATAGAGAAGATTTTTCCAGACTTATCAAAATCGATTCAGATCAGTGTACCAGATAATGAATTACATAACTAATTAAGAGATGTTTTTAAACAAACTTATTGTAAAACTTTAATTAAAGTGACTTTTTTTCTTTAATATAAAGTTGAATAGTTTTAAATAGCTATACTTAAGAATTTGTCATAATTTTTGTTTCAAAGCTAAGGCAAGGGGAGTTTCCGCCAGTCAAGATAATTTGAAGAAAACCCTATATACCTACTTGTACGAGTACAAATTAATGGTAGAGAACTGTTCACAGTTTCGTAGAATAATTAAAACAATTATTAAATGATGGCTGCATAATTAATATTAATAGATCACACTAGCGAGGAGAAAAGATTGCAAAAATTAAAACACAGGAGATAAAAAAATTATTAACAATGGCAAGCATTGATTACAACAAAGACAGAAATTGATTACCTGCAAAAATCAAAACATAATGAATTTGATTCAATAATTATATATTTCATTAAATCATAAACCTATATTACATATGTGTTAATCTGATGTATTTATAGAAAATAATAATAATGAAAAAATCGTGATGGAATCTATTGCTTATTAAACTACATAAATATATTATGGAATATGTATCTTTGAACCAACATACCTACCATGTTATAGTGTATTATTTATATAACAATACAAAATTACTGCTAGGCAGGACTGAAGTTAGGCATTCTATAAGAATTAGCGAGACTTGTTATAGAGAGAGTTACAGAATAGGTAATTTTATTACTCTGTAAGCTGTCGTCTCGTCTTACAGAGCTCTATAGCTTACAGAGTCTATACAGTTACTATCTTACAGAGCAAAGTTACAGAATAGCACCATTAGTGTTATTATGGTCCAGTGGCGTATTTACGATTTTCTTTTGGAAGGGGTCGGTCATTGGCAAAAAAAACTACTCCATGCCGATCAGTTGTTTATTTATTTTTTCTACAGTCTATATACAAAGTAGCCATTTGCGCTCTCTTTTGTCAACGCAAAATGTCACTTTGCCGCTCTAGAGCGACAAAGTAGAAAAAACGCTCGCTCCTCAAATTTCTAACTACCCAATATTGAGAAATGTTACTTGGCTACATTCTTAATGGAAACGTTTAGTCAGGAATTAATGACACTGTAGTTACACATTACCCACTTACATAACCAAACAAAATGCCGCACTGCTGTGAAAATAAAATAGGGCATTCATTTACAAAAACGAAAGTATAAAATGCTTAGATTAGATAAAAGCAATAGCTCAAGAAGAATGGAAAATACCGATAAGTAAAAATAAATAAAAAATAAATTTTTGTTATGGTGGAGGACCCCTTGTGTGTGTGTTTCGAGCGCAAATAGACATTGTCGATTTCGAGAGAATGCCGCGCTCCTGCGTCGCGAGGCAACAACCTCTCAATCGACAATGTCCCATTTTGCGCTCTTAATACACAAATAGCTATATTTTTTAGTTCCTCACAATAAAATAGGCGGTGTGCACAAAAGTAGTCAGCGCCGACAGCGGACAAAAATGACAAAAGTGGTTACTCATTGAAACATAGCAAGGTTATGTTTTATGTCAGAATAATTTTGCAATTTCTATTTTATATAATATTTGCAATGAATGCGAATGATAGGACGTCAAATATTATGTGATGCAGTGAGATATGTAATAATTCTTACAAAATTACCGATTGAAGTGTAAAATTTTATAAATTTCCTAGAAGATTATACGAGGAACAGATCTATAAAAAATTACTTTTCATCAGATATCTTCTACTAATATGAAAAATTCTTTTAGGTATACATATTTTCTCATTGTAAAATATACTTATCGTATGAATAAAATTCCAACAATGGTCATCGGATTGCAATAATGAATTATATAAACTGAACAAGATATAATACAAGAAGCAGAAAATTGTCTTAAAATTGTATAATACTTGCAGTTGTATGAAATAGAAGTCTATTTTTGACATAATTCGTCTATTTATTATAGATTTTGTACGTGTAATGTTAATGTTAGAGATAGAAATTTACATGGTTCGTATTTTTCGTGCATTTTCTTTTCTGAGCTTGTGCAACTGATTCCACTTAGAGACTGGTATATTTTCAATGAAGAATCTTTATTTATTGCGAATATAAAAGAAAGATGCTAACATCATGCACTGATATCGTGATATGTAGATATTTTCTTCTTTCCAATTATTCAAGTTTTCCAACTTTTTAATCTCAATTTCCATGTATTGTGCATCTAGTAACATTTAACTAATATTATAAATTATAATATAAATTTAAATATTTTATTTATTTAGAATTTTGGATTTCTGCCTACAAGCCACTAATCCTTACATAGTTATGTTACATGTGTTTTTTTTTATATCTATATTGTTTACATATTATTTATTAAATTAATATCCGTGAGGTATTTTATTATGTTATTTGTGTGGTCCATGTTGTTGCTTAACGCTTCCTTCACTGTGGGTGGGATGTTGTGCTTCTGTCTATCGCTCGCGTATTTGGGGCATTCTGTTATGATGTGCTTTACCGTAATTGTGGTTGAGCAGATTTCGCATGTTTTGGGGTCCGTTTTTTTAAGTATATGTTCATGTGTATACTTGGTGTGTCCAATTCGTAACCTGGATATCACGACTTGGAGTTTTCTTTCATCTGGTACTTGCCATTTTTCTGTTCCTTCTTTTATTTCACGTAATTTATTATTTGTTATTTCGGTCCAGTTGGTTTTCCATTCTTCTTTAATATTGGACTTAACAATGGCTTTCAAATCTTCGGGTGGTATGTTAATATCTTCTATTTCTTCTATTGTAGTTGCCTGTTTTGCTGCTTCGTCTACTTCCTCATTATCTTTTATTCCAACGTGAGATGGTATCCACATAAATCTTATTGTAATTTTATAATTTGTTTTTGCCTTGTGTATATATTCTTGCAGTTGTTGTATTAGGTAATGTTTTGTATTTGTGTTTGTTATTTCTTGGATTACGCTTAATGAATCCGTGTAAATGATATATTTTTTGTTTTTGTTGTCGTATTTATTTATGAATTTAATAGCTTCTAACACGCTGTAGGATTCTGCAGTGAATATGGAAGTTTCGTTTGGAAGGTGGAATTTGTGTGTACTTCCTTCTATTTTGTAGGTAGAGCCTGTTTTATTAATTATGCGGGAGCCATCAGTGAAGATTCTTGTATAATCTTTGTATTCTTGTTATTGTTCTTTTATCAGGTTTCGATAGAGCTCTTTAGGTGTGTCTTTTTTATTGTGTTTGGTTAGGGATATATTGGGTTGTTGTATTTGGATTGATCAGGGGGGTATGTTATGAAGTGTGTTAATTTGTATTTTTTGTAGTGATGAAAAAAGGGGGTATAGGTCGTTGTGTATAATCTGTTGGAGGGGTGTTCGGGTTTTTACGGTTATTTTGTTTTCAGTTTTGTTGAAGAATTGAGTATAGGTTGGAATCTTTGGGTTATTGGCTAAATTTATCATATATCTCATCCTAAGGTCCTTTCGTCGAATATTAAGTGTCGTTTCTCCTGCTTCACACAAAAGGCTGACTAAGGGACTTGTTCTGTATGCTCCCGTGGCTGTTCGAATGGCTTCATTTTGGATCCGTTCTAAAATTTTTAATTTGTTAGGCCTTGCGGTGGAAAAAGCAATACTTCCATAATCTAATTTAGATCTAATAATACTTTTATATATATTTAAAATTGATTGTCTGTCTGCTCCCCATTTGCGATGAGCCAATATTTTCAGGATATTTAATCTTTGTGTACATTCTATTTTAATATGATTTATGTGTTCACTCCAAGTTAGTTTTTTATCTATGACCAGTCCTAAAATTTTTATTTTGTCTACATACGGTATTTCTATGCTTTCTAGTGTTAGTTTAGGGTTTGTGTGACAACTTCTCAACTTGCAGAAATGTATAGCTTTAGTTTTTTGTTCGGAGAATTTAAAACCAGTTGTTTTCGTCCATGTTTGTATTTTGTTTATTGTTTCTTGTATTTGGTTTTTTACCGTGTTTATGTCTTTACTTTTAAAATAGATGACTAAATCATCTGCGTAGAGTGATGTTTTTATGTGAGGTGGTATAGATTCGTTTATTTTATTAATAGCTATCAGGAACAGTGTTACACTCAGGATTTCCCCTTGTGGAAGGCCGTTTTGTAGTACCTTTTCTTCGGAAATGCAATTGTGGGACTTGACTCTAAATTTTCTATCATTGAGGAAGTTCATTATAAAAAAGAACATATTACCATTTATTTTCATTTCATTTATTGATTGAAGAATGTAGTGCTTCCAAATAGTGTCGTAGGCTTTTTGCAAGTCAAAGAAAATTGCTATGAGGTGCTGTTTATTTTTAAAACTGTTTTGTACCTCAGCAGTTAGTGAAAGTATTTGGTCTGTCGTTGATCTTCCTTTCCTGAAGCCACTTTGATTTTCTTTTAGCAGTTGTTTTGTTTCTAGAAACCAAGTTAGTCGTTTATTGACCATTTTTTGAAGCAGTTTGCTCATAGTATTGGACAGTGATATAGGTCTATAGTTGTTCGGATCTGTTTTGTTTGTGTTAGGTTTTTGTATTGGTATTGTAAACACAGTTTTCCACTTTTCTGGATATTGTCTTTTTGTCCATATGATATTGTAAATTTGCAGTAGATGTTCGATTGCTTCATCTGGGAATTTTTTTATGAATATAGATGGTATACCGTCTGGACCTGGGCTACTGTTACCCTTGGTTTCTTTTATAGCCTCAATTAGTTCATCTCGGGAAAAAGGTATATTAAGTAGGTCTTCCCTATTTTCTGTAGGAATTATAATTTTTTCTTCTTCTGCAATTTTAAAAGTTCTAAATTCATTGGAGTGGTTCTCGTCCGCTGAGGTTTTTTGAAACGTTTCTGCTAATATATTGGCTATTTTTTGTGTGTCCGTTATGTACTCATCATTTATTTTTATTGCAGACTATCTACCTGGTTTACATCCTTCTATTTTTCTTATTTTTTCCCAAATTTTTGTTGTTGGAGTTTGAGGTGTGATAGATGAAATAAACATTTCCCAGGATTCTTTTTACCTTCCGTCACCTTAGGTAAGGAAGGTATTGTCTTTGGTCAAAAAATTCGGTGGTGAGTTTTTGATGAATAAGCACGTTTTAGGGTCCCTAGAATACGATTTTACTATTTTTACGATGATGTCTGTATGTGTGTGTGTATGTGTGTGTGTGTGTGTGTGTGTGTGTGTGTGTGTGTGTGTGTGGATGTGTGTGTGTAACAAAATTTTCGTCTGCGATAACTCTAATACTACAGTTACAAAAATTATAATTTTTTCGTATACTTCTTCGTTACATCCATATGAAGAGCTGATTAGATTTTGGTTACAATTGGTCAACCGGAAGTACCATTATTTGAAGATTTTAACAGTTTTTCTTGAAAAAACTATGTTAAATATAATTTTTTCACATTTGATGTTATTATAAATATTAAAGAATATTTTATTCTCTATACGATTTGACTGCATTTTATACTTAATATTAAATGGATATAGAGTTAAAAAATTATAAAGAAATTAAATTTTATAAAGTAGCCATAGCTTTGGAAACAGCTACTATATTAAGAAAATTCTGATTGAAAGATGTCAGTGTCAAGTGAAATTGAGATAGTGTGTTTGTCTTATAATTTTACGAGAAATATAGGATCTTTTGCTTTCTGTATGGAATTTGTATAAAATACATACAACTGCTTTAAGGTAATGTACAAGAAATAATAATATTATTAAATCTTTTATTTCTGCAGATACATTACACTGTATATAGAAAACGTCACAAAATAATAATTTTCTGTATGAAATTTGCACAAAATACATGGAACTGCCGGAAGGTAATGTACAAGAAATAGAATATTTAATTTAGCAAGGAACTTTCTGTATGAAATTTGTACAAAATACATAGAACTGACGGAAGGTAATGTGCTGGCCACATCAGATTTTTTACTTTGTATTATAGTGCTTCGAGCAATAGCCTGTGTTCTTTTTAATTCAATGAAGATCTCTATGGTTCTATTTTTACGGTATTTATATAGTGCTGTTTTATTTTTTTTATATCATTTTCACAGTTTTTATTCCACCAAGGTACGGTTTTTTTTCTATTTGCCTGTTTTCTTTCCCCCATCGTTTTATCTGCTGCCGATGTAATGTGTTGTGTAAATTCTTCTACTTTTTTATTGATGTCTTCGTTAGCGAGTGTTTTTATATTGCTTAGTTTCATGTTTTGTTTAAATATTTCCCAATTTACATTGTTTAATTTCCACTTTGTATATGCTTTATGTATGGTATAAGGTTTTTGTTTATTAAACGTTATATTTATTGGAAAATGATTTGTTGTAAAGAGATATGGAAGTGTTTCCCACGTAAGTTTTAGGGCAATACTTGCTTCGCATATAGAGAGATCAATGGCTGAAAAATTCCCTGTTCTACTATTTAGGTGTGTCGGCGAGTCGTTATTTAGTATGATTAGTTGTAAATCGTCTACTATTTTTTCTATAGTACTTCCCCTTGTATCTGTTGTGTTTGACGACCAAGCTACATTATGGGCATTTAAATCGCCTACAATGAGGTATGGGTGTGGGAGCTGTGTTATAATGTTTATTATTTCTGCTTCTTGTACATTTTGGTTGGGTGGTAGGTAAATACAACATATTGTCATTTGTAATGGTGTGTGGGTTTTTATAGCAACAGCTTCTAGGTTGGTGTTCAAGTCAATTTCTTCTGTGTGGTGGTTATTTTTTGCTAGTATAGCTACTCCTCCACTAGCTATTTGGTCTGTGACTCTATCTTTCCGGTAAATGGTAAAGTTTTTAAAGTTAGCTGTCTGGTTTTCTTTCAGTCTAGTTTCTTGCCGGCATATATATTGTGTGTCATAGTCTGTTATTATTTTTTGTATTTCACCTTTATGGGAGTGAAATCCATTAGAGTTCCACTGTATTAACATTTTAGATATCTAGATCTAAGAGAGATTCTTGGCTTGACCTTATGTTGTCATTGTTACCTTTTTCTTTTTGGGCTTGTCGTTTTATTCTAGTCATAATTCGAGTGAATCTACTTTTTATAGATCGATGTTTAAGAAGTGGGTATAGCTCAGACATATTTTGTAATAGTTTGTCTATATCTTCCGTGAATTCTCTAGCTATGGTAAGTTGTTCCGGGTTGCCATATAAGTTTTCTAAGAGCAATTTCATTTCTTCGTATGAGAGTTTGTATTTCCTTCTATTTTCTAACATTTCCGTCTTTATTGGTTCTAATAGTATTTCTAGTGGTACTTCTTCTTGGGGACTTAGTGATCTGTTTTTCTTTTCGGTATGTTTTGTTTTTTTGTTGTTTCCTTCTTCTGTTTCTTCCTGATTTATGTTGTCTTTGGCGGCTTTTTTTGTTGGTTGTGCTTGGTCTGTTTCTGATGTAGTTAACTGAGATGCTGTTCTCTTGGCGGTTTGCGAGGAGGGGGTAAGTATTACCATATTTTCAGTCTCTATATTCTTACATTGAGTGCTGTTATGGCCTGGTTTTTTACACAGGAAACAGGTTATCTGTTCCTCCGATATAAATATTCGGTATTCAGTTTCCTCAAACGTGATTAATATGGAGTCTGGTATTTAAATGTCGTTATTTGGTGTGATATATGTTTGTCTTCTGAAACTCAGTACGTGAGAGTATTCGGCTTCAGTCATTCCTACTCTCAAAAATGTGACCGGGGCCTTTTGTTGAAGTCCTAGTTGTTTAATTTCATTTTCAATTAAGTGATGAGGGATAGTGGGACAGACATTTGAAAATATTATTCTTTTGGCTGGTGTTATTAAACGACGTACTTCTATATTGTTTTCATTTATTCGGACTACTGAGTATTTTTCTACTAATTTATCTACTACATTTTTTGATTTTAAATAAATGCAAACTCTATTATTGGATATACGGGAAGCGAATAGTAGGTTTTTTGGTTCTACTAAATTGCCAATAGTTAATATGTAATCTTTTATTTTTACTCCTTCAATTGCAGTTAAAACAATTGCTTGG
This sequence comes from Harpalus rubripes, assembly GCA_963082715.1. Taxonomy (NCBI): domain Eukaryota; kingdom Metazoa; phylum Arthropoda; class Insecta; order Coleoptera; family Carabidae; genus Harpalus; species Harpalus rubripes. Next base: position 17,225,252 of record OY720455.1, read on the forward strand.
TCTTTTTTTTGGAAATGATTCTGTTTTAGCGACGCATGCAAAAGTGGTCATGTTTATGTCAGTGGCACTAGATGTAGTTTGTGAGGACATGTTGAGTTTCGTTTGGTTCACTCCTGTAGTCAGAAGCGACCTGTTGTTTTTATATATTCTTTTTGTTTATTTATGCTAGTCTCTCAAAGATGTCTTCAGGTACATATAGAAATAGAAGAATTTGCACGTGTGGGATATGTAGAAATTAAGTGTTGGGATTGTGTTATTGTTATTGGGGTAGTGGGATTTTTGGATGAGCTCTATCTATAGGGTAGATACCTGATTACAGCAGTGTTGTTCGGCTGGTTTCAGTGTAGCGGAACTCGCATTTAAAATGGTAAGTAAAATCACTTTTTTTGACACTTGTCAAGGACATAACTATACTTAACGAGAGTCGTAAGGGAACTGAAATTTAAATATGATAAAATGGTTTGCAGAAATCACACATATTATGAGAAAAATTATATTTTCTGCCACAGTACCTTCGCTGGTATTTTGACTTTTTTGATTGTCACATCACATATGTACCATTTTAAATATTTTCTTTATTCATTTCAATATACTATGATGTATAATATTCATACACAATAGCAACAACTCAAAATAAAATTGTAAATTGTATCACTTTCTCGAAATGTCAAAGTTGATTCGGTACCCAAAAATCCCAATGTAGCCGTTAGAGGCGCTGACGCTCAAAATGTGCACATCGCCTATAGTAATTTACATTTACGTAACAAGACCTGAAAGTGATCGCCATAGAATCATTCATGTACGAAAGTAACTTTCCGATACCTTATAGACAATTTTCCGAGGTCGCTCAGTACAGACGGATTTTCCGGTCTACAAACGGAGCGCAAAGAGAGAAAATTACTATTCTTTAAAAAATTAACAAAAAATCTATATTGTAGTATTGATAAACAATAATCATTACTAGTTTTAAACCACTACTGAAATCTCTAGAGGACATAACAGTAAAACACTCATTCGATACAGTTCGATTCGACAATGGAATACTTAAAATAGTGCAGTCATTCCTATTCAATAAATAAGACTGCAGTTCATTAAATATAGATTGATAAGGTAGGCAGGGTAACCGAATTAGTAAATACGATATAGTACAAACAGTGTTTAAAATAACCAATTACATATTTTGAAATAAGTGAACTTTAAAATTGGAAATAAAAAATAGCATTTGGGAAGGGATCCGGATACTTTGGACCCTCCCCGTAAATACGTCCCCTGTTATAGTCTTAGAAATGTAAATGAAATATTATGTACCGTCCGTCAAAAGAAATATAGTAAACAAGTAAATAAACGTTATAGACTTCTTACATGTTGAGTAACTAGGCAAGTAGAGATGAAATACGTAGTTAAAATGCAAGTAGCACGAAAACAATTATTATCAATATTTTTTTGTACAGAATTTTTCTTTGATCTTACTATTCTATAAATTTGAACAATGGAGCTACTTTCGATATTATATAGGGTTAATATACCATAATTAAGAAGAAAAAATTATACTGATCCTTTACGCAGACGGTACATCGATGGTTGACAATAATTTATACCTCAATGGATCCAAAACAACGTTTCTACATTTTCATAATGTCCAAAAACAGATTGTCAATGTCAATCATCCCATTATTCATCATAATGATACAACAACTGAAAAAACTAAAACTGCAAAGTTTTTAGGCCTCATTTTAGATAAAACTCTCACGCTACCATCGAATCCAATTTACGTTATGGAATCAGTTTCTGGGGCGCCTCACCTGCAGCTTCTGCTGTCTTTATCTCCTAAAACCGTATCATTAGATGCATTAGGGCTACTTTTACAATTGATGGATAAACTATGGTATAGCTATCGGAGGTATAACTTTATCCTAGCAACTATACCTTCGATAAACAAGACTGTATTTTACAATGCATTTTTATCTATCAGATAGTTATACCAGGAATTACGTTAAATCACTTTAGGTTAGTATTGATACAATAAAATTATCTTCTTATAAGACTACGTATCTTCAATATTGTTATTATTATTTCTGCCTTCTAAGGCCCGGGCCACACTATGCGTTTTGGCGGGACCGGTAAAACCGCATCTGGTTAAACGGGAAGGATCGTAACAGCGTCCACATATATCCCGCTAAACAGGACGGCAGCAATGAAAACCCGATTCGGACACAGTCGGGCCAACATCTGATCAGTGCAGAGCCGAAATAGTATACGTTGTTCATTAAAAACATGTTGTGGTAGTATTCGGCAACCGGACCGCAACCGCATCGGTGTGGACGCATTCATTTAAAACAATAAGTTGTTGTCTTCCCGGTCAACCGGTCCCGTTAAACCGGTCCCGCCAAAACGCATAGTGTGGATCGAGCCTAATTTGCACTTTTCACGATGTTAGATGATATAAACGATGTTTTTGATTCTGAGAGTGATGATGAAGTACTTTATTGACATCTGTCAAACGTATGAATAACAACACATCGTTTGTGTTTACGTGGTAACCATAAGAACCAGGGATAAAGTTATCCGACGTTTATACGACCGATTTCCATGGGATAAGAAATACTGGTTTTTATTCTATCTGAGGTTTATCCGAGGTTTGTAAAATATAATTTCCAATTTTATATCTGGCATAGCGTTATACGAGGTTTATCTAGGATTGTAAAAGTGGCCCTTACTCTAACTAACTTATACATATACGAAATCTGCAAGTACATTTTTAAAAACCAGAATAATAATAATTTGACCAGTGATATTCATCAGATTAATACTCGGCATAAATATCAATTTTATATACCCTTTGTAAAGAATAACATTAGCAAAAGTGCCCCCAATGTTCTTGGATTAAGGATCTTTAACAACCTACCAACATATAATAACAAAAATTGTCAAGTTTACCAAATTTAAAAATGAACTACTAAAATCATGCTCACAAAAAGTATCTTCTATAGTTTAGAAGAATTTTACAACTCTCATTAATTGCAGTGGGTTCCCCTCCGATCTACTCAAATATTTTATTTTATTTTATCATATGTTGACAATTCATATGTATATATATATTGCATGTATCCTAAGGAAATAAAGAATTATTATTATTAATTTATAACTATAATAAGCGAGATAATTTGGTAGTTTATTTATAGACGGACAGCCTGTATACCGTTTTTATTTAACTTTTATTATTTTTTAGCAATCTACATCACCAAATGCGAAAAAAATTCTCCAGATCTGAATATATGTGTTGCAAAATCTACAAATGAAGCCATAGGCCATCTAGCTAATGGTAAAGAAATATTATCTTTATTAAATTTACAATAGACTTTTTCAATTTAAAGAGATTGGAAATTTGCACATAGTAAGAAAAATTGGACGGAATCATTGTTAGGCGCTTGGCATTGCGTATGTTTCTGAAAAAAATAGACGTAAATATTTTTGACCTTTCATTTGACAGCTCAGTTTACAGTTGCAGGCGACATTTTACTTACTATGTACAAAGATGGAAAGAGATACTTGTTAATTTGAAAAGGTCTATTAATAAAAACCAAATAAATAAAGAGTTACATAATTACGACTTATTACTCATTTCTTAGCGTATCAAATTTATTTATTTACAGATTTCTGTAAAGGCGATATATAGGTGACCAGATTTCGAAGGTCACTATTGGGATCTCGGAAACTATAAGCGATACGACTTTGGTTAATGGACATCTAATGTCTAGTGCGCCTTTAAATATGTTTTTGTTTTGTTAAAAATTCTCACAAGCTACTAGATAATGACGAAAAACTGATTTTTGATCGAAATTTTCGTTTTCAAATAATTTTGAATCTGAACTGTGTCTTTCTCTTCCAGCCTCTTGTAATTCCCTCCCACCTTAATAATCTACTAACATTCTAAATTTTCTTCTTACTCTTCCCCTTCCCCATGTATTTTCTCTTCATTTATAATTTTTTGAATATGATCCCTCCTTAAAATATATTCAGTTAGCTTTCCTCTTTCTTATTTCTCCCAAAATTTATTTCGATTTGATGAAAAATGTTTCATTTTTGTTTGTTTAAATTTGCTTAACGAAATAATCTGATTGTATGTATTGTTTTAGGTGACAATCATATTAGATTTCCTTCTTTACGGCCCTTGAAAGTTCCTTATATGAATGTAGACGTGGGAGATGGATTAAAATTGAATTTAACTGATGTTGATATTTTTGGTCTGGACAATATACACGTAGAAAAGGTCAAGTATGTATTTTTTTTACTTATTTAAGCAATGTCATATCATGTACACGTTTCAGAATTGACTTAAAATCTAGAAAATGTGATTTTCTCATACATTTTTTCAATTTTTCTGTACTGGGAACTTACGATATTTCGGGAAGAATTCTAGTTCTGCCTATTTTTGGGCATGGACCGATCAACGCTACATTTGGTAAGTCAGCTAATTAATATATGTATCTTCCAAGTTTCGTGTATCTAAGAGTATATTTGAATTAACGTGTACATTGGCATTTTAAAAATGGCAAAAATAGAATACCGCGCAGTGATCAAATCAGTGTTTCTTTCAGACCCTTTTATCGGGAGGAATTTATAATTAAATCGGGGAGGAAGGGGGGGGGGTCGGATAGTTTGTTGCTTCAAAACGACCTACAAAAATTAGAAACTTGGTGCCAAATGAATAAACTTCATTTTAATGTCAGTAAATGTAAGGTTATGACATATACAAAGAAAAAGACTCCCATATCTTTTAATTATAGTTTAAACAATCAGATTCTAGATAAATGCGAAACAATCTGTGATCTTGGTGTAATATTTGACTGTAAATTGACTTTCATACCGCACATACAATCGACCACATCCTCTGCTAACAGAATGCTTGGATTTGTGATGCGTAGTACACGTACATTTCATAATATTCAGGCAATTTTCTCACTTTATTTCTCGCTAGTAAGGTCTAAACTAGAATACTGTTCTCTAATTTGGGATCCACAATATGAAATTCATAGTAAACTAATTGAGGGCGTACAAAAGAAGTTTTTGAGATACATTTATTTTAAGATTATGAGGTCATACCCCGATCATCAACTTCCTTATGAAGCTTTGCTTAATATTTTTAACTTCAAATCATTACATTTTAGGAGATGTGTTAATACTATAGTACATATCTCCAAATTAGTTTATAATATCGTTATGTGCCTAACTTCCTTGAATTTCTTTGCGCCACTGTTTAATACCCGCTCGTCCTATGCTTTCTACATTCCTGCTGCTAGAACTAATGTTCATATGTGTTCACCAATAATTCGTATGTGTAAACTTAGTAATCTTTATTCAGATGAAGTTGATATATTCTCTTCTTCGTTTAATGAATTTTGTAATAAACTTCATACCCGGAATTTAATTGTTTAACTGTTTTATTAATTATTTTTGTTTGTAACCATTATTTGTTTTTATATTTCTATGTATATTTTTTCCTACCCTCTTATTAGGCTACGCCTGTTGGGTAGTGTACTTAAATAAATAAATACATTTTGCTCACTTTCTACTATTCAATTATTATTTGCCATTTTTAATACAATCTAAGACAGAGGTCACCGGGCTTCCGATGGTTAATTAGAAACTCTTTCGTTTGCAGTATAGTCGTTCGACATGATGCTTCGTTATGAAGCCGATTCTGATATGTTTAAAGAAAGATTTATTACTACAGATGAGACATGGGTTTACCACTATCAGCTAAATCAAAAGAAACCGTCGAAACGTTAATTCAAAAAATTCCAATTAAGTTTGAAATTAGCGGATTAATGTTAGCTTCTCAGACAAATTTGTACGTCTAGTGCTGCCCTCTCTGTGTTAGGCCGCAAACTTCGTTATGCACCTTCTTATTTTAAGAGATTTTTTTTATTTAATAAAAATTTAATTTATATATATTAAATATTTCGATTTTTTTTTTATAATTTCAGTGAACTCAAAAACGAAATTTTCCTTTGATTATGATATGAAACAAGTAAAAGGGAAAGAATATATGGTGCCAAAAAATCCTATATATACTTCAGTACCAGAAAGAGCATACTTCAAACTAGAAAATTTATTCAATGGCAATGAATTACTGAGTAAGTATCTATTAAAATATACCACGATTTATCAGTATTTTCAAGTATGACAATCAGAGTTGAGATTTTGGTATAATATTGATAGAAAATCATAGTACAGTTTAATTTTTTATTTACAACTGTGAGATAAGTTATACAATTTAACATACTCATTTTAGATATGGTATAACTTATTCCATGGTAATAGTTTGCACGATATACTTGGGTGGTCAAACAATACTTTAATTAATAACATCTATCTCAATTATATGGTATTAAAGATACCCGAAAAGGGGTGTGTCATAAATAAATTAACAAGCTGGATATATTTATCTCTTTCATATTTGCATAGACAAGAATTGGATATAACACGCTTGTCTTTCAAAAATTCATATTGTATTGTAACGTTTATTTATTTGGGTGTTGTAAAATCAAAGAACTATTATTAATTGAATATAAATATTAATTTAAGACTAAGAATATTATTAAATACTTATTTCACTATTTCCATTTATTTATTATGGTTCCAATCTTAGACTGCCGGTCGGTTGCAGAGTATTGTAAACTGTCTATGCAATATTTATATCACTATTTATTTATATTACCATTCAACTGTCTACCTCTATTGACTATCTCTCTCCACTTACTGAATTGAACTGGCCGACTTCACTAATGGAAGTGAACTGAATTAACTATCTCCACTTAGCTCAACTGGACTGTCCGATTTCATAAGCGGAACTGAACTAACTGCTCACACAGAAACGCCTTGAATTTTATAGGGCTTTCATTTTAAGTGGTACATTATTGCTATCTCGAGAAGTATAGGAGCTACGAACTCGGTTATATTAGCAAACAATTTCTATTTTATTACTATTACAATGAGAGGAAAAAATTTTTTTTTCTATCAGTGGTTCTCAAAAAACGGGATTCAACCTTTTTATTTCAAATGGGGACCTATTTTTCTTATTTGCTCAATTGTTTTCTTCAAAGCACTCTTATTACAATCAAATTTAAATTAAGTCAGCATAAATTTCATTTACATTTTTCTCAAATATTTTATAATAATTGGAAATTACATATGAATATTGTTGAATTCAGAAAAAAATACTGAATTGCACACAGTATTTTAAGACCACTGATCTAAAAGAAATTGTTTCGCTGATTAAAGTAGTCTTATAAAATAGAAATAGTTTGCTAATTAATGTATACTTTATTAATTGAAATATAAATAAATTGTAATACAAACAAGCAATTCTTTATTTTTAAGAACGTAACCAATACGTCAATCAATATATCATGAGCAACTGAACTTATAATTTTTTCCTACTACGATCTAAAGGTCTGATATATCAGTCACGTCCTCCTAAAGTAAATTACTCAGCTTGTAAACGTTTAGGAGAAATACCTTTGTTCGGGCGGGTTGAACGGCGAATCGTATTTGTAGTGGTGCAGTTTTCATTTCGGTTTCTGTTGTTTTCTATTTCAATATCTCGGGTTCTTGCTCTATGATGAACCAGATTTTTCTTATTCTATACCTTCCCATCTTGTGAACGATATGTATTGGTGCTCAATACTACTTTAAATTGTTTTGGTTCTGTGTACGGAGTAATAACTTTCGGAACTTGGGGAAGACGAGGTCTCACCCATTCTTCTTTTTCAAAGAATGATTTTGATTACTGCTGGTTTGCATTGTCTCCTTCTCTTCTTTGTCTTGGTTCAAAATTAGGTCGTATTTCACTTGCAAGGTATAGTTTTGCTGGTGATGGTATGTCGTTTGAAGATGCCGTTGATTTAAAAGTAAATAATAGTTCATTTACACCTAATTTAAAATTTTTGTTCGTTCTGGAAAATGTTTGTATTTCAGATTTTAGATAGCGATTGAAAACTTCGACAACAGCATTATTTTGCGGATCACAATTGAGAATTTTGCAGTGTAGTATATCTCGCTCGTACAAAAAGCTTTCAAATTCATCTGATTTGAAGTTCGTTCATAACTAACTAAAATTTGGAATATCATGTACAACTGAACTTATCATTTTTTCATAATACGATCAGAAGATTCAATATATCACTAATTTAACCGACTTCGTAGCTCCCATACTTCTCGAGATAGCAATAGAGTACAATTTGAAATGAATATTCTGTATACGGTACCGTGTCGTTTCTAAAAAATCTCTCGAAACGTTCGCAAACAAGGTTATACCGCGCATACGTGCTTACGCTCAAGTGGATACGCAGTGTAAACGCTGTAAACACGTTTGGTGTTTTTTTTTAGTAGTAAAGGTTTTTTTTAGAAGCAGCTAATGAATTGATCAAACTAAACTCACAAATGACAAGCAAGAAGTAAGAGCGCTTATGAACGGTCCGAATTCACAGTCGTCAGCGCGTTCATTCAAATCGGACCAGCTGTAAGCTATGATAGCATGATTCGGACTGTGACATCGGGTGCACGCACGCTACAATATACATACATTTTAAAACGATACACGTTGACAATACATTCGCTGTACACATAAATTTATTTTTCTACAAATCTATTAAAAGTGGGCTTTTTAATGTTTGTTTTTATCGTTAAAAATGTCATTTTGTGACACAAGTGTTAAAAGTGACAGATCATTGTTACTTTTGACACTAGTGTTAAAAGTGAATGTCAAAAAATTATTAGAAATACAAATTTAAATTAAAAAATAGTGTTTGTAGAAAAAATAGTGTATGATATACGTGTTAAAAGTGATTTTATTTTGTTCGAAGGTTTGGATCACTCCGCTTCGCGTCGTGTTCCAAACTTCCTTCTCATAAAATAAAATGTCACTTTTAACACATATCATAAATAACTATTATTATTTCGGATATACCTATTATCTTAAATTAAAGCCGCACGTATAGCGTTATTTTCTGTCAGTGTCACTGACATTGTGTCAGTATCTTATTTTTCACATTGGTTTCACATATGCTAATAAACTTACCAGTTGACTTATTTTTGAATTTTGATTGCTTATACTGTAATATACATACTTAATCCGTACGCTTTTCTACCTTACGGTGTAAGGCTTTATTATCTGTAACCCTTTTTGTACCTTTCGGTGTATGGGTGCCGGGCGCACCGACCCGCAGTGTGATTGATTGCTTTTATGCCCGGTTTTATAAAAGTGAATTAAATTTTTATCCAGGATTATAATTATAATCCAGGATTTTGCAAATATTATTACATATATGTATAAAATCTCGGATTTTGAAACCCGAGATTAAATTTGTTTATAAAACCGGGCATTAGTGTAATATATATTTTTATAACCACAAAAGAAGAGTAGTACCTTATGTACCCCGATAAAGATTAAATAAATATCACAATTAAATTTGACAGAAAGGCCAGAGCTAAAATCTTAACTCATGAAATCCGAAGATGACCTTAATCAGACATCGTTAAAGAATAAAATGAGCCTCGATTTAGTAACTTTAAATTCTGTCTGATTTCAAATTGTGTTGGAATTAGGTTTTTCCCAGTACGAATTCTACTGATCCAGACCAGTAAAATTTGAAATCTGACAGAATTAAGATTTCCCCAATTCTTTCTCTGGATAGATTTCAAATTCTACAGAATTTGAAATCAGACGGAATTTAAAGTTACAAAATCGAGGCCCTGTATATAATTATTTATTACTATTATTTACTTTTCAGGCACACAAATGAACAAATTCGTCGATGAAAATTGGAAGGACGTAAATGGTGAACTAACCCCTCGTCTGGATATCGTTATAGGTCAACTCGTCACTGAAATCTTAAAGAGTTTCACTCTTAGGGTACCTTTTGAGGATTTGTTTGTAAAGCCTTCATTAAAAGTAGAGAAATAAAAATTTTAGTCATAGCTATTTCTTGTTTATAAAATACTTCATATTTATTTCAATTTTAATACACCTATAAAATTAATTTATGAGTAGAATATACTTATATAGAAGACTGTATCAGATTATTTAATTTATTGTAACCGTAAAAATGTTGCACAAAATAGTGATTTTGTTGGTAGTGCTAGGTTTAGTTGTAGGAGATGATTTACGTAAGTGCAAAAAGTATGATATTACAAATTACATGCGAAGACCACACTACTGCAAAAAGGGAGCTTGACCCTTTTTTTAATAAAATGAATTAACGTCGTATGCGTCATGTACCTACACCCTATCCGTTTTAAATATAGAGTGGTGGGAAAATAGGTGCAGTTTGATCTGGTTGTTTGATTGGATAATATCAGGGTATTATCCAATCAAAATACAAGATCAAACTGCACCTATCTTCCCACCACTCTGTAGTTAAAACGGACAGAGTATACCTCAAATACGGTAGAATTTTATGTAAAAACTACCAATGCAAGAAGGATCCATGGACGGTTTCACCGACATGAAATAAATCTCCAGATAGCTTATTCGTCGAGTAAGAGAAAAATATGACATTGAAACCATAACACAAATCACGGTATTTATTCTAGATATCATTTTGATGCGATGTTATTTAGCTTTGAAATACAGCCACACAACAGAAGATTATTATTGCTACAAAGATGTTTTTTTTTCAATTTCCAGGAAACTATATAATAATGACATTCCTCTTTTTTATAGTGTGGTCTTCATATGTGTACGCGCAACAATTTATATGCATGATCATTAATAAAATATTATTTCAAAAATATAATTCTTTAATTTTCTTTTGATTTACATGATGTCTAGATTTCGATTAGAATATTGGAAACTATAAGGCGTTCAAATTTGAGGTTGCATTTTGCATTATCCGCTACTTTTTCTCGTAGATATCTATCGTGTGACAGTTGATATTTGTGGAGTAAAAGTATTACGGTGCAATAATGCGTGTTTATAATAACACCGTATTACAAATATGGGGAAAGTTTAGATATTTTCAGAGTTTCAGCAACATTTTAACTACTGCAGCGATGTATTTTAGAGAACGACCACAACGATGGTAAACACGCTGCCTTGAACCTTGTACTGTATCAATTTCATTAAATTTATTTAAGGGTGCGTTTCGAATAGGGTATTTATAGATTCATCATTTAAAGCTTGTTGAAAGAACAAAGAATATTGTATTATACATCAAAATTCATAATTTTTTTTGGACTATTATTTAAAGCTATTTTTAATAAATTTAAAAATTAATTGCAAACTATAAAAAAATTATTTCTTTAATTTACCTTCTTCTTATAACAAAAATACATTTAGGTGATAGCTATTATTATAGACTAACTATATAAATTAATTTTTTTGCAAGTATTGCTCTAAATTTTTCTAAAATGATGTATTTCTTTCGAGGTGAGAAATAGCAATATATTGAATATTTTACAGTTTTGTCACTGTGCGTAGTGTACGGTTTTCCCGTAGGATGGCAGCACACTCGAGTGGCCGGTAATACAGAATATGAAAGATAGCGCGCGCAATTACTCATATAATGAATAGAGCGACTTTGTTGGTAAATATTATAAATTTTGTAACATAATTGTGTATTTTGCATTTCATAAAAATTAGTTGAATTTAATCGACACTTTTTCGAATTTTCTATTTTTGCACTTATTTAGAAAACTCGCCAGGGTACGTCTGTTAAATTTTAACGCATGTGTAAAAAAACCTATCTTATAAAACTTATTCTTTAATATACCTACTATTATATGCAATTGTGAAAAAAAGTATACATTGTTGTACGCGATTTTGTATAGTATTTAGTATTTAATGTATTTCATGTAGCCAGTAGTAACGGCCAGCTTTAGTAATGTCTTAATTTTTCACATATTTATAGTACTAAATCAATTCTTCCTTCTTTAAATTTTGAAAACCAATATACCTACTAGGTATCTACTTATTATTATTTACATTAATTGTTATAATATAATAATAATAATGTTACGGAAAAAAGCCTGGGGTTTATTAGAGGTAATTATCTAACCTAACACCCCCTCCCCCTCACCCCAACGTCCCAGGGTGCCTTTATATCCCCTTTCGAAATGTGTTTACTGTTCTCAGAATATCGTCTGGCTACGCTTGGGTTGTTGATTTCATTCTTCGTACGTCAAACATTACTTATTTCCGGGCCTAGGTATATAACTATTTTCAAATGACAACAAATGAATGACATTTTGAATGTCGGAATGCTTTTATTTTTCGCACTATTGCGTTTATCTTAATAATTTTTTTAAATAATAATAGACTCATATGAGTATTACAATAAATATTTATTAAAAATAAGGGTATCTCCATAGAAAATTAACCCTACTATTTAATATAAACAAATAAAAAACTAGAAACATAAAATAGAAAGTATTTAATATATTGTTTATTAATATTAGGGGTGCCGTGGCTGCGTGCCTGAGTGTGAACCGGGTTCGATCCCAACCAATGCCAAATATTTCGAATTTTATATGGCACAAAATTGACCCTTGTGGTGTACTGTATATTATGCAACAAGTGCGGAAAACAGTTTTTTACACTCTTGTGGCTGCATCACTCTTGAGCAAAAGTCAACTTCACGCACTTGTAGAACAATATACTATTTTGTACGTACTATTGAACATTTTAAACATTTTATTTATGATACATGACACATTTATTTTGTATTTTTTTCCTGGCTTCAATAGCTTTTTTTTATGTCCTCAGAGTCCTCGCACCTTAGTCCTTTCAGTCGATTACCATTTACAATTTCTGGTAGTACGCATTCTAAATAAAATTTCTTCAACTTCGGGACCATCAAATTATTCCAAATATTTTCATCTCTCTCTATTTCTTCCACATGCATACATTTATCTTCGCTTGTATAGACAACAAAAAAACACCAACATTTGGCAAATATTTAATTGCCCTTGCACCTGTAATTATTATTACAAAACACATATTTTTTATATCTTACATAAATACCTGATAAAAATAGTTATAATACTTCATCAATTATACCTGTGTACAGTAATGGTACATCAAATTATTTTTTTATTAAATTATATTGAAAATTGTACCGTCAGGAGAAGCACCGAGATAACATAAATGTTCATTAATAAACAACCCAGATTTTTTAATTTGAATGTTACCAAATTGTTCTTCAAATATACGAATTGCTGTTACCTCATGCCTTTTGCCAAATTTCATGGCTTCGGTACCTTCACCGTGGTGAACATTCAAAATATGTTTCACCAATGAATTACATGGTGTATATTCTTTTCGTTTTATTATTACACCAAAATTAGATGCTGTTAATCTATTTTGTTTGTAATATAAGTATTCAGGATTATCAAACTGTCCAACTGTTCGTTGGGCAATTGATAATCTCTCTTCATTAATAATCTACATTAATAAAAACAACATTAAAATTTGTAAAATTTATTTTAATAACTACATATTTACTTTTAGATCGTCGAGTTTTCTTTTATACTCTGATTGATATTATGTTTTGGTAATAACATCTATAGCCTGAATACCATATTCCAATTTATTGGATTTATGTAATTTTTGTTTTTCTTTTGAAAATAATGTTTTTCTGACTGGTCTGATATTTTTTAAAATTTTGCCAGGAGATTTTTTGGTACTTTGTTTCCATGCATTATGCTGCCATTTACGTCCTTTATTATATTGTAATGCTGATATTATATGCTCTTATGCTTATGGCAGTATATACATACGAGAGGATTATAATAATTTGTAATTATTATAACGAGATGATATTATATTTTACCTTTCATATTCGACGTCAGAAATAAATGAAAGATCCATATCACATCCTGGTGTATTTGCATCACTTGCATTTTGTATAGTATTATTGTCACTAATACTAATATCATTTTGAATTACACTATTTGTACTATTACACTTGTAGCGTAATTTTTTACTACGAGACGTCTTATTTCTTTTACGTATACGTGGTTTTGGTTTGCCCATTTTTTAAATGGGCGAAAAAGATTTATATTAAAACAAAACCAATAATAACAATAACGATAAAAATTAACAAATATATAAATATCAGCAACACTTAACGAAACAAGTTAAGAAAACCAATAACGAAAATAATAATAATAATGGTAACAACAAATTGTTAATAACAATGAAACTGGAAATTCGAGCAGCATATAAATGTCGAAACAGATCGTATAAGAATAATTTGGTGCACCCTTCTATCTTATCCCTCAAATATTTTGCGCTAGACATGCCCGCGTTCCAAAGTTTAAATTTCATATTAACTAGGATCTAAACCTGCAGAGACAGAGCCATCTGTGAAATACTTTCGTATTTAAGAAATAGTTCCTAATTAACCCAGCATCGCCTCATGGCGCTGTTTTTTCAACGCACCCTTAATAACGTAGCAATAGGGCACGGAAGATCACGTGACCCAACATATGTTTTGTCCCTTTCTCATTTCAGACTCGATCTTCTGCTCTGTTCCATGCTAACTTCAGACTGTACTTTCGACGCAGTGCGCATGCGTCAATTTGAATAGCTGTCACATTTCTAGCAAGATATCAAATGAGAATAAAATGAAAGCAATAAGAATCAAATAGGTTTTTATTGAATTCTTCAATAATATAAAATAATGGAAGATAACAATGTGATCATATATATAAATATATATATATATATATATATATATATATATATATATATATATATATATATATATATATATATATATATATTCATAAGTATTATGATCAGGATGCTCTTCGTCTTCATTCTTGCTTAAAAAGCAAATATTACCAACAGTAATTGACAATTTATAAATTTAGGGCTTCATCAACGACCTACTATCAAATCTGAATAATCGATAATATGTCAGCAAGTGATATTCTCATAAACATAAACGATCACGAGCCACAGACGACGTCTCTCTTGTTTTTCACATGTGACCTACCTACAACACCTACTCTACCTATACAAATTGTCACTTGTTACTTATGTTCAAATATTATTAGGTTTTAAATATTACCTCGATAATCGGTGCTTGATGGGATAGCAAACAGTTTTATATTATAGTCCGACGACAAACTTGCAACCAACAACGCTCTGGCATTGAAAAAGAATGACAACACTCACAAACAACAGAAAATAACAATAAAAGAAATAACAGCAAACAAGATAACAAAAAGAAACAAATAATAAAACACTACAATGAATAACAATAACACAATCAATCGCCATATGCACAAGAACCGATAAATAAAATGGCAACAGATTCCACGCTTACGCAAACTCATTCTTAAAATTTACCGCTAGAAAAATATGACAGCTATTTAAACTGACACATGCGCACTGCGTCGAAAGTACAGTCTGAAGTTAGCATGGGACAGAGCTGAAGATCGAGTCTGAAGTGAGTAAGGGACAAAACATATGATAGATCACGTGATCTTCCGTGCCCTATAGCTGTTTTGGATAGAGTATTGTTTCTTCCAAATTCTTCACAGCATTTTATAACTATTTCGGCTACACTTTCTTTATACTTTTTTTTTTATAAATAGGCGTTGTTGCACCATATGGTGTTCTATAATTAAAAACCGTAATGCTTTTATAATAATAATAATAATAATAATAATAATAATAATAAAAATAATAATAATAATAATAATAATAATAATAATAATAATAATAATAATAATAATAATAATAATAATAAAAAAAATAATAAAAATAATAATAATAATAATAATAATAATAATAATAATAATAATAATAATAATAATAATAATAATAATAATAATAATAATAATAATAATGCTTTATTTACTTAACAGGATACATCCCAATTATAAAGTAAAATGAGAAATACATACAAAAAAGAGGAAATGAATTAGCAACCAATTGTACGATACAGGTCATTCAGAGAACAATTGAAAATATCATAATTTTCACAAATTACATTGTAAAAGATAGACATAACATATATTGGAGATTTACACATAGTGTTCGTGTTTGGAGTTGGTACATAAAATAAATCATTTAGCCTACTACTGGAGCGTGGAACTCGAAAATTTAGTCTAGAAACTAAGCAAGGGCAGTCATAGTTGTTATGAATTCGTTTGTAAAGGAAACTTAAAACAATTTTTCTATGTCTTTCTGCAATAGTAGGCAAATTATAAATGTTTAATATTAAATGGTTTATTCCACGTTCTGGATAATTACCGTGAGTTTTGAACCATAAATATTTTAAGAATTTTGTTTGCAGATTTTCTAACGTAGAACGATATATATTATAGAATGGGTACCAAATTATCATGCCGTATTCTATTTTACTTCTAACAAAAGAAAAGTAAAGTATAATAATAGAAATATTCGTCATTTCTCTGGAATTACGTAAAATGAATCCCAATAATTTATATAATTGGGGTACTAAAGTGTTACAATGCGGTACGAAACATAATTTTACATCAAACAGAATACCTAAATCTGAATGTGTTACACAACGAGTTAATTTAGTATTATCTATAAAATAATCATGTGTAATAAGTTGTCTTTTACGAGTGAAACTTATAATTTTACACTTGGCAATATTTAAATATAGCTTATTAGAGACACGCCAGTTGCTCAGTACATTAATATTATCTTGTAAAGATTGACAATCGGCCACTTCTTCTATTTTAGAAAATAATTTAACATCATCTGCATACATGAGTACCTCACAATTTAATAATAGGGCTAGATCGTTAATGAATAGTAAGAAAAGTAATGGGCCGAGATTTGATCCTTGTGGTACCCCTGAACTTGCACAATAGATCACTGATATGTAACCATTGTATGTAACACGTTGCTTACGATTATATAAGTATGATTCAAAAAAATTTAGTAGCAGATTACTGAAACCAAAAAGTTCTAATTTATTTACAAGAATGGTGTGGTTCATTGTGTCGAAGGCCTTAGAGAAATCGGTATAGATTGTATCAACTTGGCCGTGATTATCCAGAACTTCAGATATGTATTGCGAAAAAGTACTCAAGTTAGTGATAGTAGATTTATTTGGAACAAACCCATGCTGCACGGAGCATAAAAGATTTCGTATCTGCGGAAACATTTGAGTGTATATAATTGATTCAAATAATTTTGCAAAATTAGATAAAACCGATATAGGTCGGTAGTTGCATACATTAGATGAGTCCCCAGATTTTAATACAGGGCAAACTTTAGACTCTTTCCAACATTCAGGGAAAACACCGCTCCGAATAGAGGCATTAAATATTGATAACAGTGGTTGAGAAAGAACAGATACACAATCTTTTACAAAAAAAGCGGGAATTTGATCAACACCCGAGGTCAATTTAGCTTTAAGTTTTTTGGATGCAGCAAGTATATCCTCAATAGTTATTTCCCTCAAGTTAATACAGTGAGTTGCATTCACACTGTTTACATAAGGGTGTGTGGCAGAGGAATTTGAAAATACACTACTGAAATATAGTTTAAAAAGTTCAATAATTTTAGATGAGTCAGTACAAGTAACATTATTCATGTACAGGATGTAAATCGAAAAGTGAAACATAGGAATTTAACATGGGAAATCAATTTTTCTTCGCGCAAACGTTACTTAATTATTTTATGAAAAAATACTTCAAATAAAAGTTATAGAGATTTAAATGCAGCATCTAAGTCATGTGAAACGATTATTTTATCTCTTCATATAAACGTAAAAATTAATTACAAAGTTACAGTTTTTATGAGTTTTTTTGTCTAAGCAGCCATGTATTTATAACAAAAAACAACGTATTTGTTTTTTTGTCATATATCCAAGGCTGCTTAGACAAAATGCTCATAAAAACTGTAAGTTTGTAAGTAATTTTTAAATTTATATGAAGAGATAAAATAATCGTTTCACATGATTTAGATGCTGCATTTAAATCTCTATAACTTTTATTTGAAGTATTTTGGGATAAAATAATTAGGTAACGTTTGCGCAAACAATAATTGATTTCCCATGTTAAACTCCTATGTTTCACTTTTCGATTTACACCCTGTACATTGTACTAGGTATTCTTGTATTACGTTTCTTGTTGTTAATAAACTTCCAAAAAGTTGTAGGATCATTAGAAACATTATTTTAAATATCGCTTATATATTTGTTGTAAGATTCAGTAATTTGTTTTTTTTTATTAATTTTCTGAGATTAACAAAGATTTCATTAGCACTAGGTGTATTGAATTTTCTGTAACGGGTATAATATTTATGTTTCATATTAATATTATTAATAATTTCACGTGTAAACCAGGGAGGGTATTTCCTTTTACAATTAATATTATAAAGTGGTACATATTTATGAAGTAAATTATTTAATAGATCATAAATAATATCACATGCTTCATTTGGATTATTGGCATTCTCCACAGCTGACCAATCACACATAAGCATAGCATTGTATAAAGATTTCACAAATATAAACTGTCACACAACAGATATCTACGAGAAAAAAATGACGGGTTATTCAAAATGCAAACTCAAATTTGAATACCCGTTATTATGAAAAGAAAAAAAATTGAGATATACAGAACCAGCAAAAAAATATCACCTTTATGTTTTTTCAGCATAACTTTCATTCAAAAAAGTTGATGACACATATTCGATTAAAGTTAAAGTCACCTTCCCTAAAATAAATTGCAAGTCTGTATCCCTTACTATTTTTGATTTATGCCCCCTAAAACTCATATACACCCAACTGTAACTTTTCGAGATACATTTCAACGCGCTGAATATATATATATATATATATATATATATATATATATATATATATATATATATATATATATATATATATATATATATATATATATATATATATATAACCCTAAAATGGGTCAAGATACATGCCTGGTGACTTCGCTATTCGATTCTACAGTAAAAATTACAAAAGAATACAATTTGTTGATCAACAAATACAATTTCCAAAGCAAAATGAAACTGAAAATGGCAAAAAACCGCAAAAAAATAGGTGTACGCCATGTGATTTTTTGCATTTTTGACTATTTACAGTTTTTGGCTGTGCAAACTGAACTAATTGTACAAATTTTGCGAAAACTGGTATACTCATATAATTTTGTCCGGCGAAGTCGTCATACTCGTGGGGTTATGAATAACTCACAAATGGGCAATTTTTTAAGTGTAAATATTTAAGGAAATTTTGATGATTTTTGAGAAAATGAGTGTATTTAGGTTTTGGTGACTATGATCCCGGCTAGATTTATAGCGATGAGTGGGTCCAAACTCAAGGTATATTTTGCTGTTATATACGAATATTATGTTTTCCTAAATGCGAGTGAAGCATCAAATTTTCAATCAGGGCCTCGATTTTGTAACTTTAAAATTTACTACATAAATAGTATTTCCTCTCCATTTCTCTAGAGCAGTTATCGCCAAATCAACGATCGCGAGCTACAGGTAGCTTGCGTAGATACTTCCGGTTGCTCACAAGTATATCCCAAAAAAACTAAAAATAATAGAAATTTCCGTAAATTGTCATCATGTTTCGTTACACAATCAAACAGACCATCTTTGCTTTGTTTCGCTACCTTGCGTCTACGGTTTCCTTGCTCGCCCATATACTTTGTATAGAGGCGGTAGTAAACCGTAGACGCAAAGTAGCGAAACGAACAGACCTATTAATAAATTAAATATTGGTAAAGGAGGCAAATCCGCTAAATATATTCCCTTTTCTAAAATGTTCTGTGATTTGGCAATTTATTTTTGTACATCAGTGTTTCCCAAACTAAGGGGCGCTAAACGGGGCGCGAAATTTTCCAAAGGGGGCCCAAATCGAAATTAATTAATTATTTCCGGTTCAAAAATGACTGGAGCGGGCAGAATTAGGGGGGCGCGAAGATATTTTGAAGCCTGAAGTGGGACGCGAAGAGTTTTTGATGCCTGAAGGGGCTGTTGTATATGAAAGGAGAAAAACATTCAGCTTCCCATCACTTGAAAAAATGGAACTATCAATTATAATATAATTTTTACCTCCCGCTACCCTTGGTATCGAGATTTTGCTAAATGACCATGTTTTAAGGCCCTTAGAATCCAATTTTAACATTTTCACGATGATGTCTGTGTGTGTGTGTGTATGTATGTTTATATATGGATCCTCCACTCTAATTCAAATACTATCATTCAGAAAATTTTGAAACCTTGCATTTCTACCCTATTCTAATATGAAAAGAAGCCATTAGATTTTGGTGTAAATCAGATAATCGGAAATAGCACTTTACTTGAAGCTCAAAATAGTGATTTTTAAATTTTCTACGGTTTGCTATAATACCTTTCTTTTATATAATTTATGGATAAATTTATAAAATAATATGTATATATATATATATATATATATATATATATATATATATATATATATATATATATATATAATTTAAATCCCGGAGCCTACGCTTCAAACAAAACTCCTTGGTTATATATGGTTACATAGTTCATCTCAAATGTATGTAACTGCTATATACTAATAATTTCAAAGTAATAGTGGTAACGTTTTAAAAAGAAAATAGTAAATTGAACAATAATTATATGAAAAGAATTAAATAAGTAGCATGAGTAAAAATATGTAAGTACCTATGTATTTAAATTAATAAAAATTAAATGGCGGAAGGTATTTTGTGGCCATTAACATTATTTTGTAATGGTTAGTTTTTTGCTTGTCACATTTATCTGTCATTTACATACATTTGAATAACTGCGTTTTGTTTGTTTAACGCGCAGGCTTTGGGATTTAAATTATAGATAATTTTATAAATTTACCCATAAAATATATAGAAAAGTATTAATGCAAATCTATAAAAAATTTAATAAACTTTAATTTTTATAATAACGTTAATTTCGAAAAAATAACATTTAAAGATATTTTTCGAAGAAAAACTATTTTGAGCTTCTAGTAAAGTGTCATTTCCGGTTATCCGATTTTCACCAAAATCTAATGGGCTCTTTCCATTACAGAAAAAGTTTGAAACACAAGGTTTCAAAATTTTCTAAATGATAGTACTTGAGTTAGAGTGGAGGATCCACAAATACACACAGACGTCGTGAAAATGTTAAAATTGGATTCTAGGGACCTTAAAACGTGGTCATGTACCAAAATACCGATATTCGATTTTAGCACGATCCCTATACCTCCCTTATCAAGGGTAGCGGGAGATAAAAAGTAAATAGAACAGTAGAAAAGGAATTCAATACAGTTTCCAGCATAAGTAAATATGTACGTATGTATTTACATTAATAAAAATTAACGATTTACAAAAATGTTTAAGCTAATCCTCATTTTTGGATTAGTGAATTCTGTTCTATCCCGGAATTTAAAATTTAATCTTCATTTTATTATAGCTCCAGTGGCCCAATGGTTAGAGCAACGCCTCATGACATGAGTGCCCTCGGGGCTCTGGGTTCGAATCGAACTAAGGCATGGATGTGTGTGGGGTTTAAAAAAGGTAGTTACTTGGATTAGTTAGACTATATTTTAAGAAATAAACTGTCAAAATTAAAGTAAAATTCACTAATCCAAAAATAAGGATTAACTTAATCTTTTTTGTGACTCGGGCTGTAAATGGCGGGAGGTATTGTGTTGGCCACACCAGATTTTTTTACTGGATATCTCACCAAATGTAGGTAGATTATTATTTATTATTACTATTTAAATATTAGATTAATTAAGATTATTTAAGTAGCTCAACACGAAAAGGTTGGCGATCCCTGCTCTAGAGTCTAGACGTTATTTCGGTACCTGTACAGGATGTCTCATTTACAATGTTTTTTAAGGTATCTCGAGTAATATTAATGATAGAGCAAAACCGTTTGCACATTACTGGGTCAACTTTTCGAGAAAAGTTTAATAGTCACCACAGGAATTTTCGATCTTCTTTTGTATCTGAGATACAGGCAAAAACTCGTTTTTCGCTCATTTTGAAAATATATTATATCTTATTTATTATGATAGTTAGAGAAAAAATGTTTTTACAAAAATTTACCGCTTTATAAATAGAATAAAATGGCGTAATTAGATTTTTTTAAAAATTAATAATTCTCGAGATATAACACAAATTTATGACTTTTTAAATGGGAACTTATGTTGAAAATAGTCTCATCATTTTGCTTATTTTATAAGCTTTTCAATGATATATAACAAGTCTACATTCTTTTGTTTTAAACATTAATAAAAGACGAATTATTAATTTATTGAGGTGAAAATATTGGAAATTATTAAGAAACAAATGAAAAAAATTATTACAAATCATCATTTGTTTATTTTGATTCAATATCTATTAATTATGTTCTCAAAATTATTCTTAATCAATTATTTTTGGGACAGTTAAATTACTAGTTATCGACGTTACAGTTGGCTTTGACACAATCCGCAAAAGATGCTTTTGAAGTAAATAAATTGAAAAAATGAGTAAAACTGAGACAAATACTATTAGAAATATGCAAATGATGATCTGTAATAGATTTTTTCATTTGTTTCTTAATAATTTTAAATTTTTTCAACCCAATAAATTAATAATTATTTCTTTTTTTGTTTAAAACAAAAGAATGTAGACTAGTTATATATCATTGAAAAGCTTGAAAAACGATGAGACTATTTTCAACATACGTTCCCATTTAAAAAATCATAAGTTTGTGTAATATCTCGAAAATCATTAAGTTTTCAAAAAATAAAATTACGCCATTTTATTCTATTTAAAAAACGGTAAAATTTTTGTAAAAACATTTTTTCTTTAAGTTTTATAATAAATAAGATATGAGATATTTTCAAAATGAGCGAAAAACGAGTTTTTGCCTGTATCTCAGAAACAAAAGAAGATCGAAATTTCCTGTGGTGACTATTAAATATTTCTGGAAAATTTACCCTGGAATGTGTAAACGGTTTTGCTCTATCATTAATATTACCCGAGATACCTTAAAAAAACACCGAAAATGAGACATTCTGTACAATGTATTATTCACAACCAAACTACATATTTATCACTCTCAGACGTGTTTTGTTGCGCGTATACTGCTCAAAAAGCCGTGCCGAGATCTACCAAAACGTCTCTCTTTAAATATATGGAAAGGAGTAGGTACTTCGAGTCTGACGCGGGTTTGCAAAATTGGCCTTAGGTTGTCATTTTAATATTTTAAATTTTTTATAGCCCAATACTTTAGAAAATGCAGCAAATCAAATCCTGAATTAGGAAAGTGTGTCGCGGATAGTGCAAACTCTGCTTTAGAATATTTTGCAAAAGGTCTGTACCTTAATACATACAAATTCAATCGTTTTACAAATCGCCTAGAGCCTAATCGGTTTCTAAATGACTGGGCAAATTGTGGCAAAACGCGGCTTAAGTTTTGCGGGCGTGAAGTTTGTGCTTCTTTTAAATATTTAGAAAACCACTAGGCGTTTTATAAAACAGCTGAATTTGTAATTAGTCTACGACATCCTACATAACATTTCGTTGATAATTTAATGCTTTAGGTATTAAAGAATATGATATCCCTTCGCTCAGTCCTTTAGAAGTTCCATTAGTTACCATTAACAAAAATGGAGTTGAAGCATATTTATCTAACTCAACTGTTGAAGGAGTTTGTCATTCAAAAATTATAGATGCAAAGTAAGTTAGTTTAATATTTATTTTTTAAAGTTTAGATAAGCAATGTAATTCAAATATTCAAAATATGAAAATATGTATTTCCAATATTTTGAAAGTCTTTGAATTAAATTTCTAACAATAAAATGATAATATATGGAAGCACTTCATTTTAATTACTAAATTTTAATTATAGGAATAATTTATGTATTCTTTAATAATCGTACAATATTGTTGTTATTGTTAAATTCTTTATAAACAAATGATAAATTTCATATGACATAAGTCATATTTTATAATAATATATTATTGTTTTCACAATAAGTAATAACAATTAAAATAACTGCAACTAATTTATGTTTTTCTTTTCAGACTTAATTTCGATAATAAAAGTTTTCATTTTATAGTTAAAACTCCCAAAATAATATTCTTTACTAATTATAATGTTTCACTGGGCCCAATAAGGTCATATGGTTTCGCTAATATTACTTTTGGTAAGTATACATACCTACTTAAAATAAAAACTATGAAGTGAACAAATGAAATAGACCATTTTATTTTTGACACAGTTAAAATAGAATAACGCGGTTTGAAAATTTGAATTAAGCATGCATACAGACGAAGCGTACTAACGTATGTAACAAAAGTTTCGAGCACGAAATAATACATAATATATAATATATAAGGAGTGGACAAAAGGTTAGAAAAAACGTTACCCATAATTTAACAGGCGAGTGAAGAGAGAGATAGATAGACTTAGGCCGCGTTCCGCGTCTGAGTTTGTTCCGCGCGGTCGAATTCCACGCGGTCGAAATCCTACGCCGTCGAAATACCATGCCGTCGAAATCCCAGTCGGTCGAAATGTACCTCCACTACTTTGTCCGCTCTACAGAAATTCAAATATTTCCACGCCGTCGAATCCCACCCGGTCGAAATGTTACACGATACAAATCCCTCGCTCCCATGCCGCTCTCTTTATCGATCGTATTGCATTCTAACAATTTATGCTTCGTGGTAGTTCCGCGTCAAAGATAATATATTAAAAACAAATTTTAAAACATATTATATTATTATACAACGAACTATTTAATGAATGAAGCAGGAAAAGAATTTACCTATACATTTTAAGTAAACATAATAGTTTACTAGTTATTTAATATTATAAAATAATTAAATTTATTTTCAAGTAGACAAGTATGTGTAGATACATCAAGTTATTGTCAAAATATGCCGAATGGAAGAAAATATATTTGGAAATAAAAGCAACGTAAGATTTATAATAGACACAGTAATACATAATTTTACAACCGAAATAAGGAATGAACTGCTTATTCACATAATATGACAGCTAATCTAAAATGGCGGACCAGCAATATCAATAATTTTACTTAAAATGTATAAGTAATTCTTTTCCTGCTTCATTCATTAAATAGTTTGTTGTGTAATAACATGTTTTAATTTTTTTTTAATATATTATCTTTGACGCGGAACTACGACGAAGCATAGATTGTTAGAATGCAATACGATCGATAAAGAGAGCGGTACGGGAGCGAAGGATTTGTATCGTGTAACATTTCGACCGGGTGGGATTCGACGGCGTGGAAATATTTGAATTTCTGTAGAATGGACAAAGTGGTGGAGGTACATTTCGACCGCGTGGGATTTCGATCGCATGGAATTTCGACCGCGTGGGATTTCGACCAAGTAGATTTCGATCGCGCGGGATGCTTCGCCGCGTTTAACACACAACGTATACAATTATATAGGAAATCAAAAATTATTTTACATTGTATTGAGGATACTTACATATATTTTTATACCTAATTAAATTAGTATTATTGATTCATATATGAATTTAATGTTTTTGAGTGTCATATCGTTTGTTGTATAATCAACAATTTTACAGTTATAGCTTGCAACATAATAATGCCAGAAAATTATCCGTTTACCAGGATATTTATTTTGCGTTTTTCTACTAAATTCATTGTTGGATTCATTCTTGTAATCAATATTCTTGAGCTATTATCAAAATATTCTTTGTTGTAATCAATATCTTCACAATTATTATTCCAATATAACAAAAAATATCGGTTTGGTAGTATAATAATTCTTTACAAATAAACCCAGTTTGCAAAATTATTACTATTATTTTTTATACACCGCCTTGAAATGGCGCCCCTCAGGTGCGGGGCACAATCCGCCTACCCACACGGAGCGGCCCTGACGACATTCTATAATTTCGTGATTCACTGTACATAAATGAAATATTTTATTTACCTTAACATCTCCCGATTTCCATTCTTTTATAATGCCCCCTTCATTAAAACCAACGTCTCTTAAGTACAAACATAATTTTTCATGTTTAAGTTTAAAAGTCTGTCTTTTCGTCATATAACATGATCAGGGGCGTAAACTACGGACGCACCCAGACAAGTGTTGTAGGTACTCTCTCACGTTACAGTATATTTAGAAAAATTTAGATTCTGCCTACGACATACCTATATTGAAAAAGATTTAAAATAATAATAAACATCTGATATCAGAATTAATAGTATAGTTTAATAGTTGATGTAGGTTCTATTATGAGAAAATATTTTATCCTGTCCCTATACGTCCCAATCAGCACTTGTGGGATTAGGCTGTCAAACGCCTCTGAAGGTGGGGATAACTAAAACATGTGCGGTTGTCGAGAAATATTAATTTAAAGATGTGGAAAAAATAGATCTGCATATGCAGAATTTCAAAAAATGAACGTTATGTAATATGTCAAATCAAATACATACATACGTACATAATCCCAAGCCTTTTTTACGTAACACGTGCGGTTGTCGCGAAATATTAATTTAAAGATGTGGAAAAAATAGATCTGCATATGCAGAATTTCAAAAAATGAATGTTATGTAATATGTCAAACCAAATACATACATACATAATCCCAAGCCTTTTTTACTCTTTCTGCTGTAAGGCCGGGTGTGGATTGTCTATTCTTTTCCACATATTTCTCCATTGTTGTCTGTCCTTTCTTAACTATTTTGTCTCCTTCCATTTGACGTATCTCTTGTCCATTGTTTTTTTCATCTCTTCTCTTCATATTTTCCTTGGTCTCCCTCTTCAGTTTTTCTTCGTCATTTTTGCTTCGTAAACTTTTTTTGTAGTTTTTTCTTCTCACATCCGTAGAACATGTCAAAAATAAATATTTCACAGTTTATGGACGTTTATTTCTTGAAATAACGCGTACTAAATTTGTTTTATCACGTCTTTAAATTAAGTTTACTCGGGCACCAAGATATTAAATTTAAAAGGTTCAATCTAAAAATCCAGAATTATATTCTCTAAATCTTTATGCATAACGCTTTACATAATTTTTACGAGACAGATAATTGACAAAAACTGATTTCCCTGTCACAATATCTCGTGTTCACCCTGTATATTTGTAATATGTATGTAAGATTTTTTTGTACCTCCTCCGAAATAAAAAT
Organism: Harpalus rubripes; assembly: GCA_963082715.1. Taxonomy (NCBI): domain Eukaryota; kingdom Metazoa; phylum Arthropoda; class Insecta; order Coleoptera; family Carabidae; genus Harpalus; species Harpalus rubripes. The sequence continues at coordinate 17,252,410 of OY720455.1, forward strand.
CTATATACGCCACTGGCTTTAACGATCTGGGGAACAAATTTTATCTGAAATTTTTGAGGCATAATATGGCTGATTACACTGTTTTTAAATGTATATGTCACGGTTCATATAATCAATCCGTTTTTTTTTTAATAGCTACAGGGCCCTATTCTGTAACTCAATGGTTAATTTTTAACCACTGGTTAAAATTTTTGCCCAATAGATATTAATTTGACAACTAAAATCCCTTTTTACCTCTCGCTAAGAGAGGTATTGAATTCATACTAAAAATCGCATATCCAGATTTTAGTGAATAAGCACGTTTTAAGGTCCTAGAATCCGATTATAACATTTTTACGATGATGTCCGTATGTGTGTGTGGATGTGTGTGTGGATGTTGGATCCACGATTTCTCAAATACTATAAGACTTAAGACATTTTTAACAACGGATTCCTTAATCTAACAATACTGGGAAGAGTTGATTAAGTTTTGGTAACAATTGGACAACCGGAAGTAGTAGTTACAAGAAAAAAATCATCTAAATATTATTTATCAAAAATTTATGTAAATTAAATACTTATATTAAAGAACGTTAAATTCTTTATTCGAGAAATGTAAATTCATTATTATATCTTCTATAGATTTAGAGATAAAGAAATGCATATAAAATAATTTGATGTAAAAATTCTCAGATCAAACTACTTCAAGGCAAGAAATTCAAATGTTTGTAATTGACACATAAATGTCACTGTCAAAAATATTTGTATGCCACTGTCAAAAATATTTGTACGTCATTATGAAGATTATGAAAATAAAAAAAAAGTCAACAACGCAAAAGAATATACGTAAAAAAGAATATAAAAGGAATTTGCGAAAAAATGACGAATATAAAGAAAAAGAAAAGGAAAGTACGAGTAAAAAAGAAAATTTCAGGATATTGAATATAAAGAACATGTATGTATTGTACATAATTTATATTAAAATATCCCATAGATTTTGCAAATATATGTGAGAATTATTTTGTAGTAAGACATGAATATTATGTATTTGTAATTAAAAATATTTTTCGTTTTATGCGTACAACCAGGTAAAATATCTGGCGAGAGGTTATGTTGGCCACATCAGATTTTTTATATGTCTACATACTTGATTGGTTAAAAAATTTAACCAGTGGTTAAAAATTAACCACCGAGTTACAGAATAGGCCCCACAGGGAGTTATTAATATTAACCTAGGAAATACCCGGTAATTATTAATAAAAACCGAACAATTACTTGGACCGTAAAATATATGTATAAGCTTCTTGGGAATAGGTACTCGGTCACGCAGTTGAAAATGTGATCAGGGGTTAGATATAAAGGGGTTTCTTCTCAAATCAATCATAGCATAATGTATATAAAATTGTCCGTTTCTTTGATTCACTTTTACTATACAGGTATACGTGTATAACTATAATTAATGATATATGTATATTTAATACCTATTTATTGTAGATGATCTACACATTAATTTTAATTTAACGTACGAGTTAGTCAATTTTGAACAGAATGAATACATCAAACTTAAAAATGCGAGTATGTTGTATGCTTTCGAGAACATATCTTTTGACATTGATAGCTTGTCTGACATTGGAAATGCAACAAGTAAGATTCCCTTTCTTTTTATTGTATTTAATCACTTCCTTTTACTTCAGATTGTTGCTCAGGTTGTTCACCTTTAGCTTTTACAAGGTCCTACAACTCTTTGTACGTTTTATACTAGCACATTAACAATGTACAATCATGAATTACAATGAGTCAGTGCAATATTTTGAAATTAAAATTGTTTTTATTTTTTAGAAGCAGATATAGATGAGCTATTCATTGCAAATAAATTAAAAATCAACAATGATTTAGGCAACAAAATAGGAGAAGCTATGGCCCAATCTGTAGCAAAAATACTTAGCCATCTTTTTGCTAGAGTGCCCTTCAATAAAATGTTTGACGAATAACAAATAAAATACTGCATATGATGTAATAAGAAAAGTGTTAAAAATATATTTCTTCCAAAACTACGATTTAATTATTCATCTAAGCTAAATTTTTCCTTAGGAAGTACGGCCTACAATACCAACTTAATTTACTTATTTATAATAAAATTCAAATATCTTTTTTATATAAAATATTTAATTTTTAAATGATAACCGAACGATAATACGAGGTTTAAGAAAAACGTCGCCGATTTTCATTTGTTTCAAAATGTATTCATCAATATTAATATTGTTCTCTTCAAAGTACATATTCCCCAGTAGAAAAAAAAATGCATTTATGCCAACGTTTTTCCCAATCTGCAAAACACTTATAGAATCAGGGACAGGGACTAAATACAAAAATTATTTTGTTTGTTTCCACTCGGAACGAAAATGCGGTACTACATTCTCACTCATATCGTTCTTTATTAAAAAATTCAGTTTTTGTGAATCGAAATGCTAAACCGGTTAAGATCGGTTTATTTTGTTTCTTTTTAATGTATAACAAATGTGCAAGTTATTAGTACATATTTTAAAAACACATAAGAGAAGACCTGTTAAAGATAACCAAAAACTTTCACTTGACCAAAGTCGTAACTCTTATAGTTGTTAAGATATTAATGGGAAAACACAAAAAAAAAATCAGTAAATTAGATGATCTATATCTCGAAAACAGTTGAGAATTGTACTTTGCGGGTTAAGACTTTTTGACTTATTTTTAGCTGTATTATCGTCCCTTAAAGTTTGGTCAAGCAATTCAGATACACTCTCTATTTCAGAAAACAGAACGAAAATTTTATCTTATTCAAGGTGTCCATTTTATCTGTTCCCGCTAAAAATTCATAAATAGGCAATTCATGTTAAATTTCATAAGTGACTTGGATTTTGTAATTTTATTTTGCTCTTTTATATCTACTGCGATTATTCGATTTAAAGTACTGATATTTACCAAGTGGCTTATGAAATGTATCATGTTTTGCTTATTTTTAAAATTTCAGGAAGGAACAAATAAAATGGGCACCCTGCATAAGTACATAAGTACTTAACGTAACTAATAAGAGGAATACAGTCACTTTGTGCAAATTAAAATTAACGCAGTGTTCAATAGATGCAACTACTGGTACCGTTTGACACATATTATGATACACAGAATGTTATGTAAGTGAGTATGACGCCGCGACATCTGAGCGATGTACAATTGGGCGACATAAACTTTTTAAAAATTGCAAGCTTAGCAGGCAGACAATTTATTAATTATTTTGCAAAAGGAAAAATAGTTAAAGTTACGCTCTGATTTTTCTAAACAATCGTATTAATGTAACCTAATGCACAATTTTGTACTTTCATATACCTATTAATTTATTGCCCAGATGTCGCGGCGTCCAATCGCCTTCGCCCAGTCGACCGTGTTCGCGCACACGACCCCATTAATTAACAATGCATATAAATAATAATAACAATAAACTTACATTTATAACGTAAATTTCATTAATAAAATATAGTTAAATCAATATATATATATATATATATATATATATATATATATATATATATATATATATATATATCCTCTATTTTTCCTCTCTAGTAAAAAGTATAGATAATAATTATTGTTCAAGAATAATGCTTATCTTTTTTGTACACTTTCCTGTTTATTTATTTTTTTTTTTTTATTTTAAGTGTTTTTATTTTTGTAACCTCGATTCAAGGTGATCTCTTTTTTCATCAATTTTTTTTATCAAAAATAAAACAAAAGGTTTACAAATGAACGTCATTCAGATATTTTTTGTTATTTTTATCTTAATTTTTTGTGTCACAACTTCTCAATCAATTTTTTACAAAGTACTTTTTTATTACAAATAGACTATTTAACAATTTTTTTGTAATTGATTAAATTTAATTACTATTTTGACAGATATAATCAATTTTGAAATTGTAATGATTATACATATAATTGTCCTATTTTTTACTGTAGTTTTAATGTAGCAGCTCTATAGGTACAATAAACTCATAGACTGATAGTAGAATGACACACGGGAACCTGTGGGTAGTACTCAGTAAATTTTCAACATAATGTGGATTTATTTACACCAAAATACGCGTCTAGATATACCATTTGTGGCAAGTAAACATCTGTGAAAAATAATGTCTTGATAGTGGCGTTCATCGGCAATTGTGCAATGTTCAATCGTCTGCTTGTAATCCTCATACACATGGTTCAACATCTCTTAATTGATGTATGCGTTTCAGGGCGGATGGCTTCTTTTAACTCAATCAATGTAGACATGACTTTTAAAATAACCTCGGAAGAAATAGTCGTACAATGATAGATCAGGAGACCTAGAAGGCTATGACACTGCCAAAACGTGAGATGAGATGTCTTGGGAACACGCCTCAAAGAATATTTAGTGTCATTTGCACAATATCACAAATTTCATATCTTGACGTTTAATTTAGTGTATATAAATCCGCATTATGGTAAAAATTACTGATTACTATATCTTCTCAAAAACAGTTCCGTGTGTGACCCTGTATTTGTTCAAAATTTTAATTACCTTAACTAACTAATTACCATGGCTACCATTTAGAAATACATCGGAATGATTAAGAAACAAATGAAATTATTATTTTAGCCATACCTTAATCAACCCTGATTAAGAGTAAATTGGAGGAACACACACACAAAGTTTCAGCCAAATAGGTCTGTTTCTCTGCGTCTGGAGTTCCAAAAATGAATGTAATCGGTAATCGTGGCAATTTACTTCTCTGTCAGCGGATCTACATGACTAAGTTTAAGCGTTCACTGTGGTACTGTGGACGATACATGGATACAACACTCACGCATGATACTAATGAAAGAGCGAAGACCGTTCCATCAGCAGAGTTGTGCATCTACGAGTAAACTATGATAGATTACTTACATGTGTAAACAATGCATAAACAATGTAAAGAATGATGTCAAATGAAGACAATGGGTAAACTATGTAAACTTTGTACATATTGCACATGCGCACCAGGGATTTAGCGAAATACACCCGATTTCTTATCTAATCTGAGAGTCTAGTGAGTCAATATTTAAAACTGGAGGTAGAAAAACAATTGAGAAGGTTAAAAAGTTAAATTTACCTTAAATAGCATTATGCATGGTTTGTTTAAAAATGTTATCAAATAATAGTGCACCTTGACTTCCAGATTATTTCATGTTAGCCAATAATTTTTCGATTTTATTTACTTATCTAGGAATACAAAAAAATATAAACATGTATACAATTTTGTAATAATTTCAATAAAAAATAATTTTATTCATTAATAAGTCTTTTTGTTTTATATTTTTACGTACTTATGATTGATGTAAGTCACGTTTTTGTAAAAAATATGTACTATTAGTATACGACGTCAATTTTTTACCAGTAGTTAGCAACCCAAAAGAACTGGTGGCTCGCAGCCCAACAACTAATGTCATCTATGGGTACAACATAAAATTCTAACTTGCTTCACTATTTCAATAAAATGACATCGTATAAAGTATGAGTAGCGAATGAAAGTTGACGTTTAGATTATTTAATAGATGTGGTTTCTTTTGAAAACATTTCCCTATATTTGATTTGAAAGGAAACTGACCCTTATGTATTCCGTTACAGAAGATTAGAATAGTACTCAATACCAGGAGGCATTTAAAATGACTTTAGCAACAGGATTCAGGGATGTATTTAAAAAATTTAATACCGCAAATTCTAGTTCGTTCGTCTCACGTGTAAGCAACCCTCGAGTCGGAATTACTGTTAGAGGAAATTAAAAATAATCCTATTTCATAGAATTGCCAAACTAAATAGTTTAAAGATCAAAATATTTTGTTATAATCAACATAAACGAAAAATGTTTAAAATATTTTAAACGCATCCCTGCTTTGATATACAATTACTCTACTCGGCCATCTATTTTCAGCCAGACATAGTAATGTATTTCTGTGCTTTCGTAGTCCAGTATTTAAATGGGTTCATGCCAAAATTTCATACCTGAATATTTCATACAATTCTATTCTTCTCTAGGGTTTCAAAAGAAACCACATCTATAAAATAATTTAAACGTCAACTTTCATTCGCTAGTCATACCATATTACTTTCAACGGCTCATTCATATATACCTTATGAAGAATTAATCCGCATATTATTTTTTCTTCTAAACGCTGTATCTAAATGGATATAAATGGATTTAGAAAATCTTGTATGTGATTTGTTGAAAAATCGTTTTTTATTGCACATCTCTAATGTTGCAACTAAATACATCAATAGTTATTTATAATTATATAAGAAATCCGTTAATTATATAGTCGTCATCCAAAATAAAAAGAAAACGAGGATAAAATATTCATGAATTTTAAATTAGGATAAAATCTTGTTACTCCAAGGTTGTATATACTATATATAAACGTGGGAGATATGATTTAAAACAGTTTACCGAAATGATTAAGAGTATTGTGATTTCTTGTTTATGTTTGACTGTATGTCAAACAGCTAAAATACGTAAGTATGATAAAAATCAATCACACGTGCACAGTAAAATACACTTAAGCTCAGTTGCACTAACAAAACATACATTTTAAGCGATACTAGGCCCGGCATATTTATCTGGTTACATTATTTAAACTGATTGTTAAAACTAAAAATGTGGCATCGATGAATTGACATATCTTATATGTATAATTTTTACAGCTTATGCTATAATATCAATGCTACATATTTTTTGTTTAATCTGACAGTGAAGTTAACAAACAGTTTAACCAGAAATCGAAATAATTTTTTCACCCTATCCTAATAATCATCAAAACTATTAGAAAAAGTTTGACAAACCTTGAATTATACTTGTAATAAAAATACATTATCTAGATTTTAGAGTACTCTTAACACAAAGACGTAATACTGTAAATTATAAATAATTTACAGTGTTACGAAATATATAAGTATAAAAATTTTTCAAGAAAAATGAACTTTGAAATTATATGACAATAAACACAGGGTGTAAAAAATGTTTATGTAATGATACACAAATAGATTAAAATGAGATATGTATTTTGTTACCTGCATATAAAAATAAAATAAATGTACTTAATATGTAATTTGCATGTACACTGATTATACTTATTAAAATAAAAACACTTTTTTTTCACAATAATCCTTTATTGCAAAATTTCGGCAGTTATGCCATCTTCCGAAGGTATAGAATCTATTTTCTGACGTAACTGCCGAAATTGCACAATAAAGGATTATCATAATTAAAGCCGAGTTAACAGTCTACTTTTTTAATGGACCATTAGGAAATACAATGGTAAAATTTTCATATGGCTGTAAATTCTATTATATTCTTCCTATTAATTTTGAAACTAAGGTGTAAATACAAAAAAAAAAAAATATTTAGAATTAAATACTCCAACAAATGAGCCTAAATTAATGATATAATAGGTTGTTGTCATGAGATAAACGTAAAATAAAATATCCGTCTTTAAGCTTTTTACAGAGTGCCATGCAAGACAAAACATATACAATTCAAACAGTCGCAATATCGCAATGATCCTCCTTGATCGCAATGTTTGAATTTGACAGATAAAATTTTATTAATGGATATTTAATTGTTAATTTTGTTCCATTGAGATTTTTCTGTGTATCCATATGCTTAGGGCTTTTTAAATTCCGTCACCTTTAGGTAAAGAAGGTATTGCCTTTGGTCAAAAAAATCGATAATGAGTTTTTAATCAATAAGCACGTCTTAGGTTCCCTAGAATATGATTTTACTATTTTTACGATGATGTCTGTATGTCTCTCTCTCTCTCTGTGTGTGTGTAGGTGGACGGGTGGCTAGATGGGTGGGTGGGTGTGAGTGTGTGTATGTATGTATGTGTGTGTGTGTGTGTGTGTGTGTGTGTGTGTGTGTGTGTGTGAGTGTGGGTGTGGGTGTGACTGTGAGTGTGAGTGTGGTGCGTGTGTGCGTGCGTTGTCAAATTTTACTGGAAATATAGAACTTTTACTAGAAATTTTCCAAATGGAATTTGTACAAAATACTTACAACTGCCGGAAGGTAATGTGCAAGAAATAAAATCTTTTGCAAGGAACTTTCTGTATAAAATTTGTACTGACGGAAGGTAATGTTCTGGCCACATCAGATTTTTTTTGATGGATTTAATTTATAAATTTAGTCTTATAACTTTGATTTAGTGCACGGATTCATGATGATTTTAGATTTATAAATTAATCCAATCAAACAAATGTTAATCTTGAATGATTTGGTTTTCTTATCTTACAATACTGTGTAATTTTACATCAAAAATCAATAACATACCTAATTTATTTTGAATATCCATTATGAATTACATTTATTATATAAATTACCTATTTTTTGACGTGTGTGATTGGTGTGATTTAAAAAATTTAAATTAAAATTTCAAATATAAAAATTTGTAAATATAAGTTACAAATCTAAATGCATCATAAACCAGCAAATGCATTTATGAACATTGCATATTTCTAAATTTAAATTTATTAATTAAATCCATCATAAACATGCCCTACTGATAAATAAATTAATGAATTCAATAACTATTATAACTTTATGACAAATACCATCTGCCAAATTCAAGCAATACGAGTACAACTGTTTAAAATTTTGTGCTATAGCTCATGGAACTCTATAAAACTAAAAATTATTACTTTTCATTTGCCTCTCTTTCACAAACGAAACGCATGTAATAACTAATTTTGGATTTGTTACATGCAGTTTTTAATTCAGAAATTTTTTTTTTGTATTTACACTTTTGTTCTAAAAATTAATAGGGCAAAATTTACTGCAATATGAAAATTTTACCATTGTATTTCCTGTTTCACAAAAAACTAGACACTTGGTATATTAGAAATAAATTATGAAAAGATCTTGATAGCGATCGGGATTCGAACCCAAGCCCTTTAGTTTGCCGGACTGACACGCTCTTACCAACAGCCAATAGTTCAGTTGGTAACAGCGTGTCAGTCTGGCAAACTGAAGATCTTGGTTTGAATCCCGATGGCTGTCATGATCTTTTCACAATTTATTTCTAAAAGGATTATTGTGAAACAAAACCAAGTGTTTTTATTTTTATAATCATGATTCACAGAGTGCCAACAGCTTCATCAATCAATTTTATTGATTATACTTATGTTTTACAATACAATAAAAAAATGTATGTAGGAGTTAATTATTTAAGTAATTTTTGTATTTTTTAGCAACATTCTTTACAAAATGCAAGAAAAGTGATTCTACTAATCTTAACTCCTGTATTTTGGGTAACCTTAAAAAGGGTTATAATCAATTTGTAAAAGGTTCGTTATCAAAATAATTATGCATCAAATGAATAATTTTTAGTAAATATTAAATAATTTTGAACAAAAATTATTTTGTAGGTGACAATGCGTACCATTTACAATCTCTGAGTCCCTTAAAAGTTCCCCAAATGTATATAGATGTGAATGGAGGTCTTACCATTAATTTAACTGATGTTACTATTAGTGGATTAGAAGATGTTGTATTCACAGATGCATCGTAAGGATTTTTATTTATACTATTGCTACTAAACAGAAATTTTAAAATAGTGTCTTGTTTTTTTATTTATTTGGGCGAAGTGTAAATATTAGACAATTATTATTAATTAAATTACTAAAAAAACTAATTAAGACTAATACTATAATTAAGTAAATAACACTAACACTATTTATTTATTTATTTAACAATTAACACGACTTTTTATTTATACGATCTTACTAATTATTTATTTCGACTATTTATGACACTGTTTATTTATATCACTATCAACTGTCCGCCTACCGACCTCCACATCGTATATATACTCAACTGACTCAACACTAACACACTTTTCACCTCACTATCTGTATTTATGTAAATAACTGTCTAACTTCCACTGCTTCAGTATCACCGACTGTCCGTATGTCACAATTCTTCAATACCACTGCCGAATATTCACTTCCACTTGCCGTTATTGTCCCCGTATACCTAGCTTTCCAATATTCTTCAACACTGCCGAGTATTCTCTTTCACAGCTATCCCGCTATACCAGTAACTTTCCGACTCGCCGTTACTGTCCTTGAACATTATAGCTTCCCAATATTCGTCACCACTACCGAGTATCACATCCACAGCTATCCTAATATACCAGTAACTTCCCGAGTATCTTCTAGACACCATACGCTGACTACGATACTGCTGTGCTTTTCACTAACACTTTACTCTCTAACTTAACTTCCAGAGAGCTCCAGAATGTTCGACCGAATAATAACATTAAATACAAAAGGTTCAGGCGACCGGAAGTAATTAAACACGTCGCGACTTGTTTGTGTACGTAGCCCGGCTGCTAGCGCGATTGCGTCATTGCTACACTTAGACGCTTGTTCAGCGTAGCAGCGGGGCTAACACGTTACACTAGTAAAGTACCAAAAAATATAATAAATTATAAAAATATAAAAACAGTTTTATATGCAACTTTTAATTCTATACAACTGTACTCCATAATTTTTCTTGTAAAATAAGCAGGAGAGCTGGAAATTGCATAAAACTTATGTCACGTGTTAAACCCCTATGTATGTTAGATATTTTTCCGAAATCAAAACTAAAGTACACAATATCACTTAGTTAGTCAAAATAATAGCTAAAGTAAAACTTTACAGACTCTTATGTCAAAATTTAACTTTACATACTCATCTGTCAAACTTGAATCTTTAATTAACCAAAATTTCTAACTTGTATAAAAAATATGCATATTGCTTACTTTCTTACACTGGATATTCTATATTCACATACTTACCGTCCATCTCGATGAAGACTAGGCCCAGTTGCATAAAGCATTGTTAACTTTAATCACGTTGTTAACTTTAACAAGGTTTCTTTTCTAATGTATTTTTGATACGTATCCATGGTTTCAATGTGTAGTTAAACACATGATCAGCTAACAACGTTTTATGCAACTGGCCCTACGTCTGACTAATCATTTTTAAATTACTGATAAATTGGAAACGGTGAAATCAAAAGTATACACGGCGCGGCATTTCGCCGTGTTTCCGTGTGACAGTGACAGTTTTACTCTTGTTAATGCCAGTATGGTATTTATTATATCTCCATTATTTATAATTAAAAAATATAATAAAAAGTCCACGATGCAGGCAGTTGGCCCATCCCTTAAATCTGCAAAGGCCACTTGCTAATGTTTTAGATATTTTATCACGATTTAAGATTTATATGATACAACTTTTGTGCAAAAGAACAGGTCTGTCACACTAAAGTCATCAATTATTCTACGTTCACCTAATAATTTTCCATCGTTATTATTAGTGTGCGCTATGTAAAGGTTGTGATTGATTTTACCAAAATAAAGTAAGCGTGCATATGCATACTTCAAAACATTTATTTTATGAAATTTGTCATACATCAGTCAATATCATTCAAATATGAATATCATTCATAGCTTATTTCATTAAAATAACAAATAAAATATTGAAATACTTGTCCGGCGGGCGGCAAAATGCCGGCAAGTATGAACGCACGCATTTAACTACGTCTACTTTTTGCACCATGAACGGCGAATTGCCATGCCGAATTGAAATGGGCGCCGTTGGAGCAACGGCGGCCGTTCACGGTTATACGCCATGGATGGCGTCGGTCGTATCGTGTGAACACAGCCATAAACAACCATGGTAATTTCTAAGCACGGCGTACGGCGACAAGTCGGTTCGTTTGAAAGCGGCCTAAGTGATGTTTGTGTTGTTAAAGTATTTGACAGATTTTAAGACATTTGACAGTACTTTTGTTACCACAGCCATCTCCATCACAACACATAGCATTCAACCGATCTAATGTTTTACAAATACATAACCAAATGGCCGCTTTCAGCATGGCACAGCGCTTGACGCTGAGCGCCGAAGTTTGCCGCACGCAATGAATAGACGAATGTGCTCAGCGGTGTGTTGTGCTGAACGCAGCTAATGCTATTTATTTATGTTTTTAATAAATAATTTAACGATTTCGGAAAAAAATATAATATATACCACAGCACTAAAGTATTTTTTTATTACCTAGGATTGTTATGAGCATCATAACTGCATCTAAGGCTTGTTATGATACTCATAACATCCGCGGTTTGTTCATTAGTTTATCGGTTTTAGAATATGAAAACATTAATAAATATTATTTTCTGATATTCTCTCATTAATGCTACTGTCAGAAAGCTATGATTAACAGAACAATTATATTAACATACCTATGTCAATATGACAAATATTGAAATTATGTGCTTTATTCCTCATGTTTATTATTTTAGATTAAACTAATCTGTCCTATGAACGATACTATATCTTTATCTGTTATGCTAGCGAATGAAAGTTGCCGTTTAGATTATTTAATAGATGTGGTTTCTTTTGCAAACATTTCCCTATATTTGATTTGAAAGGAAACTGACCCATATGTATTCTGTTAGAGAAGATTAGAATTGTACTCAATACCAGAAGGCATTTAAAATGACCTTAGCAACAGGGTTCAGGGACGTACATAAAAAATTTAATACCGCAAATTCTAGTTCGTTCGTCTCAGGTGTAAGCAAACCTCGAGTCGGAATTATTGTTAGAGGAAATTAAAAATAATCCTATTTCATAGAATTGCCAAACTAAATAGTTTAAAGATCAAAATATTTTGTTATAGTGAACATAAACGCAAAATGTTTAAAATATTTTAAACGCACCCCTGTTTTGATATTCAGTTACCCTGGTTGGCTATATATTTTCAGCCAGACATATTAATGCATTTCCGCGTTTTCCTAGTCCAGAATGTAAATGGGTTCATGCAGAAATTTCATACCTGAATATTTCGTACAATTCTATTCCTCTCTAGGATTTCAGAAGAAACCACATCTCTAAAATAATTTATACGTCAACTTCCATTCGCTAGTCATACCATATTAATGAAGAGCATTATACTTCCATGTTATTTTCATTTTGTAAACTGTTGTTGACATGTCAGTATGGTAATAATATTACCGAAGAGATACAGTTATTACTTAGTTACCATCCTACTTTTGTATATGTAAACAGGCTTAATATCCTGAAACCAGTAAAGTACTTTAATATAAACAATGATCAAAGCTTACTTTAAAAATGTCAACCAAAAATGTCAAAATATATTTAACATCTAATTATTTTAAATTATGTGCGTCGATCGTGCCGAAAACGTAATAAGCAATGGGGTCAGTAAGTGCTTTTCTATCAGTATCGGATGGAATCATCCTTAACTGGTAGGAAGCACTTACTGACTTTAATACTTAAAAAACTATTATCCACAACAAACTGTCAAACAATATACCCATAATTCAACCGATTTTTATCAACTAATGACTTTCGTTAGTGTTGCTAATTGAATAATATTAACATTTCGATGGAGTAATACACATATTATTCAAGCGTTACGTCATATTCAAATCTTACCTTTCAAAAAGTACAAACAAAATAACTTTTAATACCTAAGTATTTTCTTTACATAAAAACTAGTATAACATTATACCAGTTTTGTCATTTTTCGTACTTTTATTTTCTTCTTAAGGTTAAACTGTGGCTGAATAGTCAGTTTTAAGAATTTCTGCTAAATGACAAATCACTTCATCATTTTGTTACAACAATAACGATAACTATATTTGCCTATGTTTGTAAAAAAATGCGTTGGTCAGTGAAAATATTCTACTTATTTTTCCATATGTCACTGATATGTTACAATTTGACAGTTGTGGATAAAATATAGTGGGTACAGGGCGCGAGCAGACACGTGACTCGAGCGACCTCGAAGTGCTTGGAATCAGCTGATTTGTGTGCGCTTGTCATTTTGACAAGAACAATGCCACTTTGACAAGACCAGTGCGTCGACTTATTTAAATTTTGAACATTTGAGAAGGTATTTTAAAATTTTTATATGTTTTACTGCCTGAAAATTGTATAATAATAACATTTTAGCAGTTCAAAATCGCCATAAATCAAAACATTGTGCTTGTCAAAGTGACATTGTTGTCGTCAAAAATGACATGCGCACACAAATCAGCTGATTCCATGCACGTCAAGGACGCTCGAGTCACGTGTCTGCTCGCGCCCTATTCTATTTGCATGGCTTACTCATTCGAATAACTAATACCATACATTACATGCTCATTGAGTAATATATTATTAATAATTATATATTTTTAGAATCGATTTGGACAAAAAGGAAGTGAAGCTACATTATAACATCCCAGGACAATTTAATTGTATTGCTCAGTATAATATTAACGGAAGAATTTTAATATTACCTATTCAAGGAAATGGGGCTATGAATACAACATTTAGTAAGTACTTTTTATATAAAGGATGTAAACAAATTGCTATAGAGGAAATTAATAAATGCTATACAGACTGTCCGGATTTCGAAGACCACCATCGGAAACTATAAGAGATACGACTTCGGTTAAATAAGATATATGGTGAGCCTTCGGCGGGCCATATACGATAAACACAGAAACTAAATTGTCAAGTGACAAAAGTAAACACTTCTATCACTTTCTATGAAGCACGTTTTGGGCACGTATGTCGAGACCTAATTCGCACATAGTTAATATTATGTAGGCCGTAGTAGCGGGAAGAAAATTTTGCAAAAGTTTAACATTTTTTCCTCCGGTATATTTTTAAATATTACAAATAGCAGAGTCAATAAAGGTTTTTACTTCTAAAACCACAAAAACAGATCCGATTTTAATCATGTTTTTTTTAAATATTTGTTATATTCAATTATTCAAAATCAGAGACATTTTATACAAGCCACCAGTGGAGTCTCGGGAACTATAAGAGATACGATTTCAGTTATATGGGACATGTGGTGCGCCTTTGGGAGGCCATCTTAGATGTGCTTTTGTTTTGCCAAAAATTCTCATAGGTTACTAGATAATAGTTAGTGCAGAAGTAGGTCAATTTTTTTCATTTTGAAATTATTCCTAAACTATCAGTAATCGAGAAAAACGTTTCAAATAGAAAAGTTATATAATTTTATTGTCTATCCAGTGGTGTACAAAAATAATTTTCCTATCAGCAAATTTTCGAGATATAACACAAAATTACATTTTTTTAAATGGAAGCCATATTTGATTATTATTTAAAGAAAATACTTATTTTTTATTTCTTTCGATTAGTATAAAGGTTATTTTATTTAACTATGTTTCACCCTTCAAACCATAGATTTTTCGCATTTTTTATATAATATTGTATTGCTAAGTAGTAAAATATTATGAAATAAAATGTTTTTTGTAGTATGTACTTTCTATCTTTATGTACAACTATATGCTTACCGTTCCGATATCGGAAAACCCCAATACTCAGATCTGGGTACAAAAAAAAATATTTTTTTTTCATAATAATATGCTTAAGATTTGTCTAGTATAGTCGAGTCAATGAAGCGGAAAAAACATGAAATCTTCTAAATCATCAAAAACAGGTCCGATTTTAATGAATTTATCTTTCAATATTTGTTATATTCATTTATTCAAAATCAGAAACATTCAAGCAAGGGCGCTCAATTATTTATATAGGGTGTCCGGATTTCGAGGGACTCTATTGGGATCTCGGGAACTATAAGAAATACGACTTCATGGGACATGTGGTGCGCCTTTGGGAGGCCATCTTAGATGTGCTTTTGTTTTGTCAAAAATTCTCATAGGTTACTAGATAATGGCGAAATACTGAATTTGGTCGTTTCTCTTATAGTTTCCGAGATCCCCAATGGTAGCCTTTGAAATCCGGACATTCCGTATAAAAAATTGTTAATATATATATATATATATATATATATATATATATATATATATATATATATATATATATAACATAACCTAACGCGCAAAACTCACGTGGATCTCAAATTTACGACTAATTTGTATATAGCATTTTTTCTATACAGCGTTTATCGTTTAACCATTCAATATAGCGTTTATTTATTTTATTATTGTTATTATTATTATTAATATTATTATTATTATTATTATTATTATTATTATTATTATTCGTTTCCAAACCATATATAACGTACATAAATCATTACGAGTAAAGCGTTTATATTTTAATATAGCAATTAATTTATTCACAGCAAAATATTTCAGTAATAATCTTTTGTTTATTTTAGTTGAACCAGATGTGCACTATTCCTTTACATACGAAATAGAAAAACACAACAATAAAGAATATTTAGTTCCTAAAACAAATATATTTACTTATACTGTGACTCGTGTCTATTTTGGACTTGAGAACTTGTTCAATGGAGACAAACGACTAGGTAAGAATATCAATAATTTTTTCGGTGACGACGAGACAAAATTATTTATTTCCAGCAAAATTATTTTACAAACATATTGTGTAAAATTGCATTTGACACTTGTCAATTAGTAATATTTCCTTTTCTTGGGTTTCAGGTGACGAAATGAAGAAATTCTTAAACGAAAATTGGAAGGAAGTGAACGAAGAAATAGGAAATAAGTTAGGCGAAGCATTGGGAGAAGTTTTTATGCATGTTCTCATAGCTTTCTTCGGAAAAATTCCTTACAATGAATTATTTGACGAATGAATACCAATATTATAGTAAAAATTAAAGAATCATCAAACATTCCTAGTATTTCAAGCTTTACAAAAGAAATGGTAGAGTAAACATATCACATTCGCTTCTTATTGGTGAATGATAACATTTTTACATATTTATACGAACAAGAATGGCTCATTTTAATATTGTGTACAATTCATTAATTTTATTTATTGTTGATATTTTTATAAATAAAACATTATTGTTGCATTTAAGTAATTTTATGTATTTTTCCCGTAATCTACTTGTCGAGTATTGGCGACTAAAACTACCGATGGCGGCGCTAGTGTTGTAGCATACACGTGCTCTGAAAATGGTATTGTGCTATAAGATCGCATACAGAAACATTGTATAACCAACATTCGTTTTGAAGTATACTAACAAATTCATTAAACTTTTTATAAATAGTGCTAGTAATAATTTTGTGTAAATTATTGACATTCGAAGAAAGTTATCTCAGACTTATTCCTAAGGAAATGTTTACTTATTTGGAGAAAACAAATTGTTCTCGAAGTTTTATAGAAGGGGGAGAATTGTTGAATCGTGGGTTGTTATTTTCATGTGGCGTTAATGAAAAAAAAATTGGGCTGTGTTTAAACAAGTAATCTAACGTCACATCCTCATGAGATTAGAAGAACTTTAAATTTACAATTGATTATTTACAAAATGCTCTTCTATGGCTGGCCATCATAGTGGCCAGTGCAAACACATTACAACTGTCTTAATATTTTGTACAAGATAGTAAAATAGTACCATATGTTATTCATGAATGTTAAATAAATATGTATTTACTTTACTTAGGGCCGGTATTTCCATCTTCGGATAAAGTGCTGAATAACTTATCTATCGGATAAATGAACATTATCGCATCAAAAAATGACAATCAGTATAATTTACCTCATTTATGCTCTTATTTCGATGCGATATTTTATCATTTATTTGATGGATAGTTATCCTGAACTTTATCCGGAGATGGAAAAACCGGCCCTTAGTTAAGAAAATTAAAATGGAACTAATGTCAAATATCTTTAAAATTGTTTTAATTACAAGTGTAAGAAATATGCTACACATAAAGTGAAAAGTGTATTATTTTACTCATGAATTGGTTAAGAAATAATACAATACTTTTCATTTTTGTTATCATGTTATGATTCGTCACTTGTTTTCCAGTTCGTATTTTCCTAATCTAGCCCTCTCTTTTTTCAATAGAGTCCATTTTACCAAATTTATTTTGGATGTCACTCTTCGTCTCACCACAGATAATTTCTTACTACCCCGAGAATGACAGCCATAAACTCAGCAATTGACGTTGTTAATATTTTTTCGTTCTTTGCTCATATTGCAAAATAATTTATATGTACTTTAAAACAAAAAGACAAACAAGAAACTGGCAAGGAATCCAATGCACTATATATATTTACTGTAAAGTTGAATAACAGAATACCATTTTCAAGAGTTGCAAATATCGTCCGCTTGAGGGATTCACGTTAATTTTAGTCGCCGTTGCCACGATAGAGGCAGCGCTATTGAGAACTGAGAAGAGGGTATGGCCATGGGCCAAGATCGCCGCCATTGTCGGTAATTGATTTTCCTATTTATTTGTAATAAATGTGATATCGTATTATAAAATAATATTAAATAATCACACTGTGAATTTATAAAGGTAATAAAAATTAATTTATTTAAGATAAACACAATTATTATTAAGACATACATTTATAGGTTATGTAGAATATATGATATGTGTTGTTATTATCACATCTAATTTAATATCACTAGTTCTTAATTACATAATAATTATATATTCTAAACTTACCTTTTAAAAATTTAAATGATTGTGCTTAATATTGGTAATTTTTAATTGTTTTCAATATGTCAGTAAGCGTGATGAGAACTTAACAAACTAAACAAGTAAATAAAATAAAAATATTACTTACACTTTAAATACATATTAAAATTATATGTAAATGCGTTCTTCATCAAAATAAAACAAATAACCACGAAAATACATAATAATTTGCGCAAGAACAACACATATAACAGATTGGCCGGTAATGGCGGTCGAAAAGTGAGCCACGTCATGGCCATACCCTGGTTATAAAGGTACCCTACTGACAAGATGTGACACGACAACTAGCTACGAAAATCAGAACTTTCTCGAAAAAGTACTCTTTATTTGTTTTTACATGTGTGAACATGAGCGATTTAAATAAATTTTGAAAAAAAGCATATAAATCTTGCACAAATTTTTGTATTTGTGGATGTCACTCAAGGAGGGACAAAAGCAGATGTTTAGGATTTTATATTTTCCCTATAATAGATGATATTTTTGTTGTAATAATAACTCAAGGCGTTGAACAACGAATGGACAGACGCAAGCATGGGAATATATTATTAGGAGCAGAGCTGGGCAGTACTTGCAAGAAAAGTACTTTATTAGGCTTGCAAGTACTTTGAGTACTTCAAGTACTGTACTTGAAGTACTTTCTATTTATAGTACTTTGTACTTGACAAAGTAAATCTATTCACATGTACTTGATACTTAGTACTTGGAAAAATACTTGAAGTACAATGAAAAATACTTGAAGTACTTTAAATGTACTTGAAGTACTTTAAATGTACTTGAAGTATTTTAAATGTACTTGAAGTATTTTAAATGTACTTGAATTACTTTACGGGGTCTCGTGGCCGCGTGCCTGAGTATCAGGTCGAGAATCTGGGGAATCGGGTTCGATCCCGACCGACGCCAATTATTTCCAATTTTAAATGGCACAAAATTGATCCCTATGATGCACTCTCCACGCCAGCAATGAGTGCCCGAGAGATGACGCCTGGTAAGCGCCCGCACGATGCAAATATATCATCTTTACCGATATCTGCTTACAAAGCAGATTGGCACACCCAGCAATGGGTAATAAGCCGTGATGATATATTTATTTTATTTTTATTTTATTTGAATTACTTTAAATGTACTTGAATTATTTTGTTTGTCTGTCAGTGTTTCTTTTGCAGAGGTGTGGTGTTATGTGAATTTCATTAATAAATATATTTTCAGCGGTAATATGAAAGTAAAGATATATTTGCAAATTTTTTGGCAAAAATAAATTAATTCTAATTTGCGCATATTGCATATACATAAATGTTTGTATTACCTAACTACAGTGCTAGGACTTTGCGTATCGCCTGGCGATCGCATAGCGTAAAAATGACGTCATTCTAACATCTCGGTACAGCTTCTCGCATCGCATGGCGATCATAGGACGTCAATTTTACGTCATGAGATCGCTAGGTGATACGGCAGTCCCAGCGAGGAACTCTTGTTTTAAATAACCAAGTAAATATCGCATATTGAAATTTTTGTCACCTTTTAAGGTCCATATAATCAGAAAAATATCAATTATCTGAAAAAGTTCTTGCACCCAAATGTACAAGTACTTTTTTAAGTACTTGGTACTTTCAAGTACTTTAGAAACTAAAAAAGTACTTGTACTTCAAGTACTTTTAAAAACATCAAGATACTTGGTACTTGTACTTCAAGTACTACTTTCCGGTACTTTGCCCAGCTCTGATTAGGAGTGGGAAGAAAATAACAAATAATATGAAAATATGTTCCCTTCAGAAAGATGATTTTATCTTTCCAGGTAACTAGTAAAAATGGAAGTATAGAATTTTCTAATCATAATTGTAACCTATAAATTAACCTATTTGTAGATACTCAATTTAGCTGAATGTTATGACGAAATTTTTATTGTAGTTTGGGGAATTGTAAATTTAAGTGCACCTATTATTGGAATAAATAGTTTTCAACATATATATATATATATATATATATATATATATATATATATATCATGTATGTATCACTTTTTCAAAATAAATATGTTTTACGCAATTTAAGATATTATACTTATGTGAATTTTTTAATCAAAAACCACCTCTACTCTCTTTATAACTATAATCGTCAATAGACGAAAATATCCCAAAATCTGTTTCTGTTTCGTTTAATACAGCCATTCCTAACTGCCACCATAAAATTTGTGCTTTCGTTTTAAAGTGCCGTTTTTATTTAAAAATTGGAATTTATTTCTTAGTTCTTGCGCGGGCATATTTATCCCATCATATGGGCATTTTATTTTGTATCCGAGGCATATTTTGTTCATAATTCCACACTTAATTACATGATGAGCATTCATAAACGTTTCACATATAAATTGAAAAAATACACATTTAAACTGTAAAACATTAGTCTCAATACATTTATTACCTTCTATTATGAACCGGGAGCTTGCCGTAGCATTTAAAAACCGAAAATGTTTTACTACACTTAGTTTCATTTCGTTTCTTTACATTTATGTTTACATGTTAAACTCACAACAGCACTCTATCAGTAATGTCAGTTCTCAATAGTTGTTGAGGCTCGTAACCCCGGAAGGTCGTAGAAAGATAGATCAGGAGACCTAGTGGGCTATGACACATTGCCAAAACGTGAGATGAGATGTCTTGGGAACACGCCCCAAAGAATATTTATTGTCATTTGCACAATATCACAAATTTCATATCTTGACGTTTATTATAGTGTTTATAAATCCGCATTACGGTTAAAATTACTGAGTTCTATATCTTCTCGAAAACAGTCCCGTGTGTGACCCTGTATTTACTCAAAATCACCCTATCTAACTCATTACCATGTCTACCATTTAAAAACCCATCTGAATGTGTAAAAAACAAATGAAATTATAAAACATAAAATCAAAACTTCTATGTTGTAAATATCATTTTGATGTAAATATAAATATTTTTATAATTAAATAAGAACTATTGAATACATTTATTTTTTTAGCTGGAAAATGATGCACTCAGGCTACGGTTTCTTATACAGGCTAATCTTTGTATAACTTGTGCATAAGAGAGATTGATAAATCCAGGTAAAATATTACTAGACGCAGATGGTATTTCTTATAACCACTACTGACGATAATGTTAATCTCCGGGCGGAGTTTAGAATAGGGTTCAGCTTTAAAACTGCTTTTTTTTATTGGACTGTATTCTTTTATGTAAAATATCATATAAAAACATGAAATTAGAGCTCGGAAACATGTTTTAATTTTATTAGTTTTAAGGTTGTATTCATGAGAAATGTGACTTTTTCGCTTGCAATTTTATAAAAAAAATACTAACGCTAACGATAACCTACCGCACAGAACTCAATTTGACGACACTCGGGTGGTTACATTCTTTTTATATGAATTTAATAGTATTTTTTTTCAATAAAAATACCAAAATCACTATAAATATTGCTTTCCGCTAGCGTTGCCGCCGAGACGAGATTTTTCTTGATCTTGTCTCGTCTTGAGTAAATTTTCGAGATCAAGATCCAAATAAATTTCAAGGTCAAATACTCGACCTAGACGAGATTACATACTTCAATTCTTGATGAGATTAGGCGAGATCTTGATCTTGAAAAACTTATTAATTATTCATACACAAGTTTCGATCATTTATTTCATTTCATCAGTACTGTACATAATACTAGATCAAAGATGACTTGACTTAACACGTTTATTAAATCAGAATGGAAGTTACACGGTTACACCTGAAATCGCATGAAATATATATTACAGACAGACAAGTCACAGGTCTAAACATGTTACGCATTCACATGTCCAATGCGCTAATGCGCAAATGCAATACGTCCGAGCGAACGAATCTTAACGAATTTGCACGACAATAGCCGAAAAGTCGAGATCGTCGAGATCTCGACCTCAAGATCGAGATGGATTTTAATTTTGTTGCTCAAGATCAACATTGGTTTTAATAATAATAAAAATAAATGTCGAGATCGAGATAATGTAAAATCTCGACAAATCTTTTCTCGCGGCAACACTACTTTCCGCGACCAAATTTTGGTTTATTTTATTGAATGGAAGGCTAATATACCGATATTTAAACGTATTTTGAATTTGGACCCTATTCTATACTATAGGCAGTGCCAGGTGTCAACTAAAATGGAAAAAAGAGAACAGGGAAAAATTACTCAGAAATAAAAAAGCAAACATGTTGGAGATAAATAAATGTATAAATAATACATGGGATTAAATTTATAATTAATTTAATTTAATTAATTTTGACATGTGTCAAATTTATTTTACACAATAAAATTGACTTCCTCGAACATCGGTGGGGTAATTTATTCTGTAGATTTACTTAGCTAGTATTTTTATTCTTGTTTTGACGAAAATCTCTGGAATAAACTATTTTACTTCAGGAATAAATTTTACTTTGCTAGTGCTTTACTACAAAAATCATGCTGCACTATGAGTACGACCTTGTCACACAGTTGCCATTAAAGCAATCATTGACGTTAATGTATGATATATTTGTTTTTGTTTCATCATCTTTCCAGTTTTGTCATTGGCTAATGTATGCCTGACGCCACAGGTAGTGGAATTTGGCGCCAATTCAAAAAGTATATTATTAAACTGCTACTGTGCTTAATATATACAGAAATTTGAACAGAAAATCATATTTAATAACACTGTTGAATGTACTTATTCGAATTTCAGAAGAAAAAAGATATGTTATTTTTTTGCAACACCTCATTGCCAAACTAAATAGTTTAAAAATCAAAATATTTTGTTATAATCAACATAAACAAAAAATGTTTAAAATATTTTAAACGCACCCCTGTTTTAATATTTGGTTATCCTAATCGGCTATCTATTTTCAGCCAGACATAGTAATGTATTTCTTTACTTTCCTAGTCCAGTATTTAAATGGATCCATGCAAAATTTCATACCCGAATATTTCGTACAATTCTATTCTAGAGTTTCAAAAGAAACCGCATCTATAAAATAATTTAAACGTCAACTTTCATTTGGCTAGTCATACCATACTACTTTCAACGGCTCATTCGTATATACCTTATGAATTAATCAGCAATAGTAATATATTTTTGTCCTTTTTTAAGCAAAAATAAAATAATTACAGTCTACATGCGCGTAGACAATGTACAAATTTTAATCACGTAAACATCATTGTTTACGCGTAGACAAAGACGTATTTTACGTAGCCTAGATTACATGTACAACCTGTCCATCAGCCGGGAAGTTTATGGTGACAGTCTTTTGGAATTCGCAAGGAATAATCCTAATCGACTATTAGAAAAAGAGTAAAAACGTCCATGATTGGCCCACAAAAATCGTTTTCCATCACGATAACGATCCAACTTACTTCTTTGAGTTGTAGCCGCAAAATTGATGGAGTTACGGTTCCAACTTGTTCCTCATCCCACTTATTCTCCATATTATTTTTCCTTCTAAACGCTGCATCTAAATGGACCTTAATGAATTTAGAAACATCTTGTATGCGATTCGTTGAAAAATCGTTTTTGTTTCGCACATTTCTAATGTTGCAACTAAATACATCAATAGTTGTTTAAAATTATTTAAATAATCCATTAATTATATAGTCGTCATCTAAAAGAGAAAAAAACGAGGATAAAATATACATGAATTTTAAATTACGACAAAATCTTGTTACTCCAAGGTTGTATATACCTACTATATATAAACGTTGGAAATACGTTTAAAACAGTTTACCGAAATGATTAAGAGTATTGTGATTGCTTGCTTATGTTTGACTGTATGTCAAGCAGCTAAAATACGTAAGTATGATAAAAATTAATTAAACGTGCACAGTAAAATACACTTAAGCCCAGTTGCACTA
Source organism: Harpalus rubripes (assembly GCA_963082715.1). Classification (NCBI taxonomy): domain Eukaryota; kingdom Metazoa; phylum Arthropoda; class Insecta; order Coleoptera; family Carabidae; genus Harpalus; species Harpalus rubripes. The sequence goes on from OY720455.1 coordinate 17,276,788, forward strand.
ACAAAACTTAAATTTTAACCGATATTAAGCCCGAAATATTCATCTCTGGTTAAATTGTACAAACTGTCTGTTAAAACGAAAAATGTCGCATTAGGGTTCATGATTTCTCGAGCTTATCAATTTCTTGGGTCTCGAGAATTCTCGAGGGTAATTTCTCGGGTCTTCTCGGTTTGTCGAGAAATTTACATTTACCTATTTTTTTGCATATGTTTTCGGTTAAAATAATGAAAAATGTTGTCACAAAATTAAAAATATGTATCATAAAAAATATCTTATAAATCAACAAATTAAGTGGTTTTCTCTCTCAAATAAAAGTATCAAAATAATCATAAAGCCTTTATTGATAGTTTTAACTTTCATATGAACTAACTACATTATCTTCTCTTGAAAACAAAATCTAAACAAAAAAATCTGATGTGACCAGCACATTACCTTCCGTCAGTTCTATGTATTTTGTACAAATTTCATACGGAAAGTTCCTTGCTAAATATTCTATTTCTTGTACATTACCTTCCGGCAGCTGCATGTATTTTATGCAAATTTCATACAGAAAATTTATGTCTTAAATTATTATTTTGTGACGTTTTCTATATACAGTGTAATGTCTCTGCAGAAATAAAAGATTTATTATTATTATTTGTTGTACATTACCTTAAAGCAGTTGTATGTATTTTATACAAATTCCGCATACAGAAAGCAAAAGATCCTATATTTCCAGTAAAATTATAAGACACACACTATGTCAATTTCACTTGACACTGACATCTTTCAATCAGAATTTTCTTAAAATAGTAGCTGTTTTCATAGCTATAGCTACTTTATGAAATTTAATTTCTTTATAATTTTTTAACTCTATATCCATTTAATATTAAGTATGAAATGCAGTCAAATCGTATAGAGAATAAAATATTCTTTAATATTTATAATAACATTAAATGTGAAAAAATGATATTTAACATAGTTTTTTCAAGAAAAACTGTTAAAATCTTCAAATGATGGTACTTCCGGTTGACCAATTGTAACCAAAATCTAATCAGCTCTTCATATGGATGTAACGAAGAAGTATACGAAAAAATTATAATTTTTGAAACTGTAGTATTAGAGTTATCGCAGACGAAAATTTTGTTACACACACACACACACATCCACACACACACACACACACACACACACACACACACACACACACACACACACACACACACATACAGACATCATCGTAAAAATAGTAAATTCGTATTCTAGGGACCCTAAAACGTGCTTATTGATTAAAAACTCATTATCAAATTTTTTGACCAAAGACAATACCTTCCTTACCTAAAGGTGACGGAAGGTAAAAATAACAAATGTCTTTCTTATGAACATTAGGAACTAAAATTATCTTCTCTTAAAAACAAAATCTAAATACATAACAAAATCTCTTTCAAAGAAACATTACGACCAAAATTAGCTTCCCTTAAAAAACAAACTAAAAATTTAAACATCAAACTTTCTACGAAATTCAGAGCTAAGCTGACTCATATTATATAATTATAATCACAGCACCATTTTTGGCAGTTTAATTAGGAAAAAAAATCAACTTAAAACTTTGCAAGATCAACAAAACAATTTGATCTGCTTACTCAGTCTTATAAAATATGCCTTTAGAAAAAATAAAGCATTTATAGCTTTATCAGACAGCCGATTCCTTATTTTATTAACTACCATTTCCTGAACAGGAAAACACCCTTTCATTTTCCGTTGAAGTAGGTTTAACTGAAAACAGTGCTTTGTACATCGATTCCAAATTTGGAGACCTCTTCCCAGTCTGTTCAAAAAGTAAAAACTCTTTCTTTATTATAGATTTTAACGCGCCGCCCGTTTATAAACAAAACGGCAAAGGCAAAATAGACTTCTTTTACAATCTTTTAGACTCAAATATGATTTCCCAAGTTCTCGACTTTTCTCGTGCTTCATTTCCCGGGAACAAAGCCCGAGAATTCCCAGGAATGAACCCTATGTCGCATCGAAAAATTGACACATCGTATATATATATATATATATATATATATATATATATATATATATATATATATATATATATAATTTATACATGCTACATATTTTTAGTTTAATCTGACAGTGAAGTGCGGTGTGCGTAAATATGACCATATTTCTGTATACAGAACACTAGCTAACATGCAAGATATTGATATTAAAATTCAAAAAGCTTTCCTCATTCCTTCCTATTTATGTGAAAAGTTGAGTCTGAAGAATTATAATTATGGTTTAAGGGGTAAGGATTTATTTGCTGTACCATCGTTCAATAAGTCTAAATTTAAATGTTGTTTCTCTTACCTTGCTTCCTCCTTGTATAATTCTATTCCAAATGAATTGAAGTCTCTGGGTATACAGTCTTTTAAAAGTAATATAAATTCATTACTCAATTGCTGACAGATTTGGTTTTGTTTGTATATTTTCTGTAATTATATATATTGTGTAATATTTCATAATTCTTATCTTAAAATGTATTGTATAAAGTAAAATTTAAGTTGTATGTCTCACTTTCTGATTCTTAAAAAATGGTACTGTGTTGGCATGTAATTAATTTGTTTTATAATAATTTTTGTATGTATTGGTTGGGTGGAAGAGCAGCCGTTGGCTGAACCCCGCCATTGACGGATGGCAATAAAGTTTATATAAGTTTATATTAAGTTAATAGACTGTTTAAGTAGAGATCAAATTAATTTTTCACCCTGTCCTAATAATCATCCAAAACTATTACAAAAAGTTTGAGAAACCATGAATTGTACTCATAATAAAAACGCATTATAGTTTTTAGAGTACTCGTAACAAAAAGACGTAAACTATATTCACGAAAGATGACTATTTAAGGTCTTTTGTTCGAAGAAAGAATACACATCACTTTATAGCAGTAGCTTAGCAACATTTTGTATTAGAAAGAGAAAGATATTGACCTATATCTATTTAATTTATGTGGTGTGACAGATATACGTAAATAGTGGCATTATTTTCTAACACACTATAAATAATAATGACATATGTCGTAGAATTACAGATACCTAATTATCTACTGCACTGCCCTTTGTGCTAATATTTACCCAGTGGCGTTGACGTTTAAATCAAATTATTATTCCTTGGTTTATAAGTTAAATCTATGTTTTTGTATTTTGCAAAAACATAAGTGAAGAACATAAATCTTTTAGAAAGGCATTATTTAGAAAGAAACAATTTTCAAATGAATTACTCTTATTTTTCAGTTGAAATGTGTCCATACATATTTCATGTTGCACGCCAAGCATACGAAATGCAATGAAGTTATATGCAAGTAATATTATATCAGACGGCTCACAAATGACCTTGTATAGTCATCTTTCGTGAATAATTGTTAAACACTGTAAATTATAAATAATTTACAGTGTTACAATATATATAAGTACGGAAATTTTTCAAAAAAACTTTGAAATTATGACAATAAACACATGTATAAACAATGTTTATGTAATGATACGTAAATAAATTAAAATAGAATGATTTGTATTTTGTTACCTGCATATAAAAATAAAACAATGTACTTAATATGTAATTTGCATGTAAACTGATTATACTTTTTATTTCACAAATTTAACAATAATCCTTTATTGTAAAATTTCGGCAGTTATGCCATCTCAAAAGGTAGAATCTATCTTCTGCCGTAGGTACTACCGAAATTTCTCAAAAAAGGATTATTATAATTAAGGCCGAGTTAACAATCTACTTTTTTTAATGGAGCATTAGGAAATACAATGGTAAAATTTTTATACGGCAGTAAATTCTATTCTATCCTATTAATTTTAGAACTAAGGTGTTAATATAAAAAATATTTAGAATTAAATACTCCATCAATTGAGCCTAAATTTATTGATACAATACGAGCCTCAACAACTATATGATCGGACACTCGGTGATTTATTATAAATATCCCTTTTCTATTATAATAATGACATTATTCTATATCAATTATTGTTACGTATATTTAAAGATAGATTTGTAATAAAGCAAATTATAAATGAAATGATAAATTTATCAACACAATTAAATTATAATCTAATTTATAACAAAAAAACTTTAATATCAACTGACAACTATATGTTCGGACTCTAACAGTTTTTCAGCAATTTAATAACGATAACACATTTTTGTTATTATGACTGCCTGATTTCTTAAAAGCATATTAAAAACATTGTTCCTCAGGCACTGTTGCAACTTATGTCACATTGTTTCAATATTATTGGGGTCAAGACTGCTTGAAGACTAATCTAGTACATTAATATCATGATTTTCAAATCATTTTTTAATAGTTATGATAGTATGAGGAGAAGCGCAATCTTACTGAAAAATAAAATTGTTTTCTTGAATCCAATTCTTGGATGGAAGGCAACAAGTTTGTTTCCAAAATCCTTTTGATGTTTTTTAGTATTGACGGTTCCACCTATGAAGTACAGTTTTCCAAGTCCCTTTGTTGACATACAGCCCCAAACCATTACTCATTGCGATATTTTATTATATGTTTCTTGCAATCTTTATGGCATGCCGCGGGTTTAGTTTTTATAAATCGTCTGCGATAATCTCCCACACAGAAATCAAACTTGGACTCATCCCGGAATATAATATTGTTTCAATCTTCTATTGTCCAGCTAGCCCTTGCCTTTGCCAAAGCCAGCCGTTAAGTAGATAATGTTTTGTCTTTGACCCAGAGAAAGTCAAGTATAAATAACACCATTTTATCTTATGAAAACTAAGTCCAGACTTGTGAAGCCACTTCCTACAACAATTCACGGGAAATATTTAAGCCTGCTTCTTTATTCCAACGAGCGCAAAATGTCTCGTACTATGGATTAACTAGCACTTTTACATATTTTAACGAGAAGGCGCAACACTTTTCGGATTACTACTTTGGATCGCCCGGGATTTTTCCCACCAATATTAATGCTGCCTGTTTTTTATATTTTTCTAAAATATCTCCAGCACTAGACTTACAGGCCTATTCTACTAAAAATATGTATAACGATATCGTTACCATACGACTGTCGCTAAGCATTTGGTTGAACGACTTTAATAACGACAAATGCTAAAAAGGTATTCTACTAATCATATCGTTATCGAGTTATCGTTGTGATGAGTTTAACGATAATATCTATTTTCATGTTGATTTTGACAGAATAAATTTATATTTGTTTTTCAATTAAAATTTGACATTGATTCAAATTTGAAATTTTCATCGTACATAAAATTATTCATTATTCTCACCCTGCGCCGTATGCAATTTGATATAGGTATATGTCTATAAAGTGATCAACAATAATATTGCAGATTTCTATTAATGATATGATTATTAATGATTGACTTAATACCACATATAATCCTTTTCTACTGATATCCTCCTTGCTACTGATTTCTGATAGCTTCCATGAGCAAAAAAATGCAAAGCTGCCACCATCTGAATTGCAAACAAAATATTTATGTGCATTCATATGTAATGTAGTACGCATAAATAATAATTTATAAATAATCTAAAAAAAAATCTCAAATTTTCTTCCGAGTAAAAGGACGATTATACAAAATGTCATATTAAAAAATGTAATAATATAATAATATCTTGCTCAGCTACAATTAATAAAATATCTTCTACAGTCATTTTTACTTTTTTTCAAAAAATATCTAACTTTACGACTTCAACGAGGCATGTGAACTTGTCGTTCGTAAACGACATAAAATAACGATATCATTAGATACGTTTCGATAAATAAATTAGTAGAATAGGGTTTTGGCAAAAATCGTTATTGTAACTACATGTCGCCTGGTAACGACTCGTAACGATACATATTTTTTTAGTAGAATAGGCCTGTTAGTTATAATTGTGGTTTTCAGCAGTATTTCTTATTAATTAACTCTTCAAGATATGTCTACCTCGGGTTATAATTATCGCGTCAAAATTATCACAATAAGCTAATAAGTGACAAATTACATTGACAGTGTCTTCACATGCCCATTAACAGACTTATTTTGTAGTCTATCGTACTTAAATGATGTTAAATACTTGGTGTCGGAACATTAAGTTGTCAGGTGATACTGATGTGTTTTGTTACAAATTAGATTATAAGCTAATTGTGTTGATAAATTTATTATTTATTTTCTAAAATAGCTTCCTTACAAACCTATCTTTAGATATATCTAACAATAATTCATTTAGAAGAAAGTCATTATTAATATAAACAGTTATTTATAATAAATCACCGAGTGTCCGAACATAGTTGCTGGGGCTCGTAGGTTGTTGTCATGAGATAAACGTAAAATAAAATACCTCTCTTTAAGATTTTTTCAGAGCGTCATGCAAGACAAAACATACAATTCAAATAGTCGCATTGTTTGACTTTGACAGATAAAATTTTATTGATGGATATTTAATTGTTAATATTGTTCCATAGTGTTTTTCTGTGGATCCATACTTAGGGCTATTTTTATGATGGATTTAATATATAAATTTAGATTTATGAATTTAGGGGCCTATTCTGTAACTCAGTGGTTAATTTTAAACCATTGGTTATGTTTTTTAACCAAATATGTTGACATATAACAAAAAGAGAGATTTTCAGTTGTCATCTATTGGTTAAAATGTTTATCCAATAGTTATTGATTTGACAACTAAAAATACCTTTTTTTGTTATATGTCAACATACTTGATTGGTTAAAAAAATTAACCAGTAGTTAAATATTAACCACTGAGATACAGAACAGGCCTCTTAGTCTTATAACTTTGATTTAATGCACGGGTTCATGATGAATTTAGATTTATAAATTAATCCAATGAAACAAATGTTAATCTCTAATGATCTAGTTTTCTTGTCTTACAATACTGTGTAATTTTACATCAAAAATCAAATCTATACCTAATTTATATTGATTATCCATTATGAATTACATTTATTATATAATATATCTATTTTTTGACGTAATTTTGATACTGTCAACAACTGTCACATAATTTTGTTTATTTAGTTACTTTTGTTGCTATGAATTTGAAAGAAAACTGTAATCTGATTGGTGTGATTTAAAAAATTTAAAATAAAATTTCAAATATAAAAATGTGTAAGCCCTACTGATGAATAAATTAATGAATTCAACAATTATTAAAACTTTATGACAGATGTCATCTGCCAAACTCAAGCAATTAGTGTTTCTGACGAGACGAGACATTCTCGAATCTCGTCTCGTCTCGTCTCGAAATTTCTCGTCTCGCCGAGACGAGAAAGCTTTTTGAACTCACGAGACGAGACGATACTTACATGTCGAGATTCTCGATTCTCGACAATTATTCCGAGATTTCTCGACAATTTTTTGTATTTTTAAAAGTACAGTTTTTTATATTTTCATTGGAACATTTTGTAAATTTGTATTAAAAAATTATCATATTTTTTAAATTATAAATCTAATACAGGATCGGGCTAAAATTTCTTAAATAAAACTATCAATATTTAGCTACAAAACGATCAGATAAAGCAGAGGACATTTTAAAATTTTGGAATAAGCATCAAGATATTTATCCTAATTTAACCAAAATGGCGCGAGATTTTTTAAGTGCATCAACTACTTCCGTACCATCGGAAAGATTATTTTCGCAAGCTGGTCTAGTGTTATGAAAACAGAGAAATCGGCTTTTTGTGTTTAAAATCATGGTTAACAGCAAACTTTTTAACTGGATAAATAATGTAACAATTTACACCTCCAGACGTTAAATTTTAAACTTGATTTAAATAAATAAAAGCAGTTCGAATGTTTGACAGTAATGGCCATTATTTTAAATGATATCTATCTGCGCTTTTCATTATTTTATTTAAGCAAAGCATAAAATTTGCCTTTTAGTGGTGCAAATTGCCTGGCTGGTAGTATGAACATTACAGCGAGCAGTTGATTAGCATTGTTTTATCTCTCAACTCTCAATCGCTTATTAATTATTCTAAAGAAAAAACGACTGTTATTTGAAGTATTTTTCTCTAAACTAATTCATAAACGTTTGACAGAGATAAAACAATGCTAATCAACTGCTCGCTAATCACCCTTACTTAATAAATGTTTATACTAATAATTAACATTATTTTTATATTATACATTTTATTATTCTAAATAAGTTGTTAACTTGTTGTTTATTTGTAACTGTTCATGAATAAGAACGTTATTTTATTATTATAGTAATGCTGTATCAAATTACTTTGTCTCTAACTTTGTAATTTGTTGTATAGGTATAAAATTGATACTGAAGAAAATAGTTGTCCCAATTTTTTTAATAACCTTGAATATTATTTATGTTTTTACGGTAAATATATAATAATAAGTTACATATTGGATCCATTAAAAAAATCGAGAAATCTCGTCGAGATTCTCGGCCGAGACGAGACTCCATTTGTTCTAGACGAAAAAAAATCGAGACGAGAGTTAATTTTTTGTCTTCTAGACGAGACGAAACGAGACAATGTAGTTTCTCGGCTCGATCGTCTCGTCAGAAACACTACAAGCAATACAACTATTTCAAATTTTGTGCTATAGCTCATGGCACTCTGTAAATAGCTTAAAATTATTACTTTTCATTTGCCTTTCTTTCGCAAACGAAACGCATGTAATAAATAATTTTGGGCTTCTTAGATGCAGTTTTTAATTCAGAACATTTTTTTTGTATTTACACTTTTGTTCTAAAATGAATAAGGCAAAATTTACTGCAATGTGAAAAAATTACAGTTGCATTTCTTGTTTCACAAAAAAGTAGACACTCGGTATATTAGAAATAAATTGTGAAAAGATCATGACAGCGATCAGGATTCGAACCCAAGCCATTCAGTTTGAATCCCGATGGCTGTCATGATCTTTTCACAATTTATTTCTAAAGGATTATTGTGTGTTAAATTTATAAAACAAAACCAAGTGTTATTATTTTTATAATCATGGTTCACCGAGTGCCAACAGCTTCATCAATCAATTTTATTGATTAGACTTATGTTTTACAATACAATAAAAAAATAAATAATGTATGTAGGAATTAGTAATTTAAGTAATTTTACTATTTTTTAGCATCATTCTTTAAAAAATGCAAGAAAAGTGACTCTACTTATCTTAACTCCTGTATTTTGGATAACCTTAAGAAGGGTTATAATCAATTTGTAAAAGGTTTGTTATAATAATTATGCATCAAATGAATAATTTTTAGTAAAAATTAATTAATTTTGAATAAAAATTATTTTCTAGGTGACAATGCGTACCATTTACAATCTCTGGATCCCTTAAAAGTTCCCCAAATGTATATAGATGTGAATGGAGGTCTTACCATTAATTTAACTGATGTTACTATTAGGGGATTAGAAGATGTCGTATTCACAGATGCATCGTAAGGGTTTTTTTTATACTACTGCTACTAATTAACAGAAATTTTAAAATAGTGAAGTAACAAAAAATATAATAAAACATTATAAAAATATAAAACAGTTTTATATGCAACTTTTAATTCTCTACAACTGTTCTTGTAAAATAAACAGGAGAGCTGGAATTTGCATAAAACTAATGTCAAGTGTTAAATCCGTATGTACAATAAAAATCTACGAATTGTATAAATTAAGATTTTGTTCTGCCAAATTCAGTAGTGTCGCTTATACCTACGTTTTATTAGGGTACATAAGATACTACTGTTATTTTATTATTATAAAAATATATGTTACAGTATAGTAAAATGCATATTACAAGAATACTTTGTCGTAAAACGATTTAGCAATTGCATCTATAAACCAACAATGGGGACCTTTAGTTTGTGGTTACATACCCCTAATACATCATACAAACAGGCAAGGACAGGGCCGGTCCCTTTACATTTAGAATTATTTGAAAGAAAATATTTCACGATATTTTTATATAAGATTTAAATGTTATTACAAAAACAAGTACAACAAACGATAAATTTTAAAATTTATGCACTACATGGTCACTTACCAAAAACTTATTTTATTTTCGTGGGATTAAGTAATTATATATTTGAAATAGGCTTACTTCTTTGTGCATAATTTGGAAATACGAAACAAGACTAGAAGAATAAGAAAATTAGACAGATTAAAGATAAACCTGAATTTTAAAATTTCTGAGAATAATAATTTTAAATCTATAATAGTTTTTGAAAGATTAATAAAATTACCGTTATTATAGAGAACAAGTATAAATCGGATGCATGAAGAACAATTTTCACTAGTTTTTCGTTACATGTTATTGAGTGCAAGTGACAAATTCGGTAATTGTTATAGATAATGCCTCATATCATTCTCGTCAGGTGCAAAAAATACCAAATAGTTCCACAAAAAAGCGGACATAATTGCATTTACGACAGAAAAAAAAATAGATATTCCTCAACCAACCACAAAAAAAATTTTACTTGAAATAATTAAAAACAAAAACTTTAAGAAACATCATTTTATTGATGAAATTGCAAAAAGGCATGGCCATACTGTATACCTCCATATTACTGTGTTTTAAACCCTATTGAGTTAGTGTGGAGCAACTTAAAAAGAAATGTAAGAAAGAAAAATAATAATCCAACGTTAAGTCACAATGTAGTAGATTTAATTAAGAAAGAAGTAATAGAAATGCCGGATGAAATATGGAAAAATTGTGTAGAACATGTAAAAAAAATGAGAACAATGTTCTTCATACAACAAATTTCAATGAACTTATAATTAATTTAGACAGTACTACTGATTCAGATTCAGATAGTGATGTTTAGTCATACTTGCATCTTTTTGTATTGTATATTTTGTAAATTATAATTAAAAAATTATTAAATGCATATATGTATATAAGATAAATGTGAAATTTTAAAGGTACTAATAATACAGTGACCACGTACTGCATAAATTTCGACCGCATAATAACAATGAACACAAAAGGTTCAAGCAACCGGAAGTAATGAACACGTTGCGACCTGTTTGCTTACGTCGCTCGGCTAGAAGCGCGATTACGTCACCGCTATAAATAGACAGTGGCGGCGACGGCGGGCGTTCTACGTTACAATACATATACAGATAACGTTAGTGTATCGTGTTTAACATAGTTTATTGTATTTTAAAATAATAAACACGAGGAATAAATCACAATATTTGAATATTTGTCATATTGACATAAATGTCAAGATAATTGTTCTGTTTATCATGATATTCTGAAAGTAGCATTAATGAGAGAATTTCGAAAAATAATCTTTATTAATAATGTCTTCATTTTATGATACCGTTAAACTATTGGACAAACCACGGATGTTATGAATTATAGCAAGCCTTAGATGTCTTAAACCGACATCTGCGGCAGTTATAATAGTCATAACAATCCTATACTCTATCCGTTTTAACTATACTATAGAGCGTTGGGTGAGATAGGGCCTAAGATTCTAGCTCTCTGATTGGTTCAAACGTGAACCGAGTTTACACAGCAAAATAACTGACGCAAAATTTAAATTTACTTGACAACTGTATCAATTATTTTGATTTATGTTATGCTGTCTGACAAATAAAAATCAGCAAAGTCAATAGTACACGATTTATTACATATTAGTAATTTCTGTTCAGTTCTGTTTGTTAATTATATTATTGTTCTTTTCGTTTATATAATTTTCATAGTGTTTTGGCGTTATATTTCATATTACATAGTTTTCGTTGTGCGCGTTTTATTAATTTTTCGTTAGTTTTGTTATCTAAAAGGAAAGGCCCTCCGAAGCGGACAAAAAATGGCGTAAATTTATACTGCACATATCGTGCCACGAATCCATATTCCAAACAGAAAGTATCCAAATTGTGGCATCAGAATTGGGCATACGACGATGTAGTATTTGGAAAGCTATAAAATAACATGAGGAAAAAGGGTCATTCGTATCACCCCAGGAACAAAGAAATTTGTTTAGAATATACATATAATGTATATATTTCAGAGGGTAAATATTTATATTTCAAAGGTGAATTATATTTTTACTTTACGTTGTTTTCTTTAAAATTTATTTGAATAATATGGTTTTCATTTATGCATGCCCCTGTCGCCGACATGTAGAGAAAGGTACGGAGATTATAAGTAATTGTATGCATAAAAACAATGTCAATTTCAATTAGAAAGATTTTTTTAAATCCAAGAATGGCGCCAAAATTTGAATTCTTCATTTAATACATGTAAAAACGGCCGCACTCGAAACGCCATCTAGTCTATAGTTAAAACGAATAGAGTATAGGTATATTAATAGCTATAATATCCTAAAATCAGTAAAGTACATAAATAAAAACAACGATCAAAGCTTACTTTAAAAAATGTCATCCAAAAGTGTAAAATAAATTTCAAATCTTATTTTTTAAAATTTTGTGCGTCGATCGTGCAAAAAAAGTAATAAGCAATGCGCTAAGTAAGTGCTCTTTTACCGGTATCAAATGTATTGGAAATCGAGATGAAGTCCTCCTCAACCGGTAGGAAGCACTTAAACTTAATACTTAAATAATTATTATCCAGAACAAACTGTCAAAGAATATACCCATAATTCAACCGATTTTTATCAATTAATGCCCTTCGTTAGTGTTGCTATTTGAATAATATTAACATTTCGATGGAATAATATACATATTATTCAAGCGTTATACGTCATATTCAAATCTTACTTTTCAAAAAGTACAAACAAAATAACTTTAAATGCCTAAGTATTTTTTCCACATAAAAACTAATATAACATAACACCAGTTTTGTCATTTTTCGTACTTTCTTAGTTAAACTGTGGCTGAATAGTCAGTTTTAATAATTTCTGCAAATTACATATCACTTCATCATTTTGTTACAACAACAACGATAACTATATTTGCCTATGTTTGTAAAATAATGCATTGGTCAGTGAAAAAATTCTACTTATTTCTCCATATGTCACTGATATGTTACAATTTGACAGTTGTGGATAAAATATAGTAGGTATTTTATTCGCATGGCTATTACTCACTCGAATAAGTAATACCATACATTAGATGCTCATTGTGTAATATATTATTAATTATTTATTTTTGCAGAATCGATTTGGACAAAAAGGAAGTGAAGCTACATTTTAACACCCCAGGACAATTAAATTGTCTTGCTCAGTATAATATTAACGGAAGAATTTTAATATTACCTATTCAAGGAAATGGGGCCATGAATACAACATTCAGTATGTACTTTTTATATACAGCTTGTAAATAAAATATTATATAGGAAATTAATAAATGCTATACAGACTGTCGGGATTTCGAAGACCACCATCGGAAATTATAAGATATACGACTTCGGTTAAATGGGACATGTGGTGCGCCTTCGGCGGGCCATATAAGATGTGCTTTTGTTTTGACAAAAATTCTCATAGGTTACTAGAAAATGTCGGAAAACTGAACTCTGTCGATATTTGTATTTTGAAATTACTTCTAAACCAGCCAAAAATGTTTCAAATAAAAAAATTAGATACTTTTATTGTATATCTAGTGGCGTACGAAAATAATTTTTTTATCTGTAAATTTTCGAGGTATAACACAAACTTATATTTTTTTAAATGAAATCCATATTTGATTTTTGCTTCAAAAAATGCTTATTTTTTTCTCTTTCGATTGGTGTGAGGGTTTTTCTGTTTTAAATAATTTTTTAGATCATACCTGGTATACCTACCTACTCACGTGAATTTGAAAATATAGAGTTAAAATAAAATTATGAAACTAAGTAGTTATGAAATAAGTTAAGTAAAATAAAATACTATTTTAAAAAACTAATGAAATTACTGACAAAAAAATATGAAATATCATGAAAAATAATGAAAAATCTAAGATTTTAAGGGAAAAATTAATTTAAAATACAATAACCCTTATACCAATCGAAAGAGAAAAAATAATCAAATATGGGTTCCATTTAAAAAATGTAAGTATGGGGTCTCGTGGCCGCGTGCTTGAGTGTCAGGTCGCGAATCTGGGGAACCGGGTTCGATCCCGACCGACGCCAAATATTTCCAATTTTAAATGGCACAAAATTGACCCCTGTGGTGCACTCTCCACGCTAGCAATGAGTGCCCGTGAGGTGACGCCTGGTAAGCGCCCACACGGTACAAATATGTCATCATCATTACCGATATCTGCGTACAAAGCAGATTGGCACACCCAGCAATGGGTAATATGCCGTGATGATATATTTATTTATTTATATTTAAAAAATGTAAGTTGGTGTTGTATCTCGAAAATTTATTAATAGAAAAATTATTTTCGTATCAAACTTTTTTATTTGAAACATTTTTTTCGACTACGTCTAGTTTAGAAGTAATTTCAGCCATTACTGTAGTACTATACAGGGTGTTCCATTTAAGTGCTACACTATTGCTATCTTGAGAAGTTTAAGAGATACGAAGTTCGTTAAATTAGCAAACAATTTCTAAATTATATGACTATTAAAATGAACAAAACAAAAAATTTTCTTAACCAGTAGTTGTCAAAATATGGGACCCAACTTTTTTGTTTTAAATTATAACCTATACCTTGTTCCATTTAAGCCATTCAGTATTACGGAGCATAGGGAATAGTTTTGACCTCTCTGATTGGCTGATATTAGAGACAAGAGACAAGTTTACCCAATGGAATTTCGGCTACTTCAGATTTGCGCTGTTGCCATTGCCATCTACTGAATGGCTTAAATGGAACAGAGCATACCTTTTTATTAGCTTATTCGATCCACACACTTATTAGTCCTGCATAATAAAAATGTTGAGAAAAATGCAAATAAGAATTGTTATTATTTCAATTTAATGATACAAATGAGAGTGCAGTGGCAGAAACACTTGAAACTTTTTTACGAAAAAGATAAAATTATTTACAAATATTGTTCAAAATTATTTCCGTTGTTAGTAATACATAATTGTACTCTTTTTCAGGGAATATAATTTGAAAAATTTAGAGCTGCATTTTTTTGTTCAATGAAAGGGGGAGGGGTGAAATTTTTGAGTTCAAGTTCAAATACCTGTGCATTGAAACTTACATTTTTTCTTAGAACCAGCAGTTGCAGGTTTAACGCATTTTCATGTAAAGAAGTAAATCAAAATTAATTTGATAAAATTATTTCTCCACATTATTTACATATTAAACAATGGGTACATTAAAAAAACTAAGGCAAAAAACAAGTGTATTCCAAAATTGGACCACGGTAACCACTGAAAATGGTTTCGGTTTAGACGCGATTACAATGTTATAATCGGTACTGGGCTGGAAAAACAGAACACTTTTCTCTTAACATTTGGTAAGAAGTTAACAGTTAACTGGTATAATTTAAGATAGTTTAAAAGTTGAAATCTACGCAAATATGATGACACGTGCACACAAGTGCTCATCTGTCATGCGTCAAGATGTAACCGCACCACAATCACCGATATAGAATCTAGCACGGTTAGCTTGATTACTGAAAAGTTACCAGATCTTTCAGTAACCGCGGTGGTTCAATTTCGGAATAGTTTTAAAGTACGAACTACAATACGTAGATGTGTTGCGGGAAACGCGCGTTCTAATAATTAAAAATATATTTTGTAATATTCTTGTTTTATGTACACATTTAAATAACAAATAATACAGAGAAAGGCCACTGGAAAATTTGAATTTAGAGCTGCATTTTTAAATTTAGCACTAAATTATATCCCCTGCTCTTTTTAGCAAATTATTTCTTACTCTTCTTAAAGTTCGCCCATCGGTATTATTAATAGTATTTTCAATGGCATTTTTTAAGTGCTGAACATCTGGATGAACTGTTTTGTAGACTTCATCTTTAACGTAAGCTCATAAGAAAAAGTCCAAAGGACTAAAATCCGGCGATCTTGCGGGCCACGGAATGGGACCATGTGTGCCAATCCACAGGGGCGTAGTTAGGATTAAAGTTAGGGTGGGGCAATGTTGTCTAAATACGGATGGTAGGGGGTCTGTGATAATTCTGATCGATGAATCGATCTTCTGAACAAATCTATCACATCGATGTTTTTTTGCAGCTCTAGTAGTGTGAGACATAAATTATGAAGGCATTTAAAATTAATTGGGCGTGCGTTAAATAATCAAAAATAATAGACATTTGTTACATTCCAGGCTCATGCTAAACTATTATGTGGCAAATACCCACTACGAAAATATAATTTTTATGATTATATGATATATTTTTTTAAGGAAAAAACTTTCTGTCTACCTGAACGTACTTATTTTCGGACGCAAAATGACACTTTTCAGAAGGTTATCACTTTTCGTCCGCAAAACCTTTTTTGTACGCTAAGCCATCATTTTTCATCCGCAAAACCTTTTTCGTCCGCAAACCTTTTTCGTCCGCTAAGCCTAATGCGATTTAATATTATTATAATTAAATAATTTCCAGATCTATTATTAATAAGGTAGAAAAATGTAATATGCGCCTCGGCAAAAAATGCATATTATAGCCTCGCTTGTTTGCAAACTCAAGTTCTACTATAATATGCAATTTTTTGTCCTAGGTACATAAATAAATATTATTTACTTTAGTTGACTATGGTTATTGGTTTCATACCAATAATTTTTTTAGTCCATTTCTAAGGTGGGACAACTGCCCCTCCCTGCCCCACCTTGGCTACGCCATGCCAATCCACTGATTTATAAAATTATTATTTAAAAAATCAACAACTTGACGAGAATTATGTGCTGCTGCACCATCTTGTTGGAAAATCTGCTAGTGGCAGATCATCTAAAATGATGTCCAGCATGTTTCTTAATATTTCTAAATATCTGTCTCCAGTCAGTGTACCTTTCGTACATGTAAACATACGTGTTATAATTTAATATCGCACACCACACATTTATACAAAAATTTTGCTGAAAACCTCTTTCGCGAAGTGCAATAGGATTTTCACGGTTCCAGAAGTGTGTATTTCTTGTATTGCACATGCCGTTATTTGAGAAATTGGCTTCATATGTCCATATAATTTATTTCAAAATGCCGGGTTCTTCATTTATTAACCTATTACAAAATTCCAATCGTCGTGCGCGGTCTCCAGGTTGCAAATGATGAATTTTATGCAATTTAAAAGGTTTGTATTTATGTTTTATTAAAATGCGATGAACAGTGGCTATACACTATTATTCATAAAAGATGACTATTCAAGGTCATTTGTGAGCCGTCTGATATAATATTACTTGCAGATAACTTCATTGTATTTCGTATACATAGGCGTGTAACATAAAATATTTATGGACACATTTTAACTGAAAAAATAAAAGTAATTCATTTGAAAATTATGTTTCTTTCTAAATAATGCCTTTCTGAAAGATTTATGTTCTTCACTTATGTTTTTGCAAAATACAAAAACAGAGACTTAACTCATAAACCAAGAAATAATTATTTGATTTAAACGTCAACGCCACTGGGTAAATATTAGCACAGATGGCAGTGTAGTAGATAATTAGGTATCTGTAAATTTACAACATATGTCATTATTATTTATAGGGTGTTAGAAAGAAATGCCACTATTTACGTAAATCTATTATACCACATAAATTAAATAGACATAGGTCAAATAATCTTTCTCTTTCTAATACAAAATGTTGCTAAGCTACTGCTATAAAGTGATGTGTATTTTTTCTTCGAACAGATGACATTGAATAGTCATCTTTCGTGAATAATAGTGTACCTAAATTGCATTCAGCAGCAGTCATTCGTATAGACCATTTCAAAAATTCAATGCGCATGTGCAAACTTTAAACAAAGATAACAAAAGTAGTGCCGTATACCTATCTTTGTTTACGATATGACAGGTGACAGTTCGATTATTTTTGTTGATTAGTATTTGTTTCTTCATTGAAAAAGTAATTAATAATAGTAATTAGGACGGGCACTATACGTTGCATACCGGATTGTAATAATAATTGAAAAAAAAACATTTGATTTCATTCTTTTTCTCAAAATATGAACGGTAGAAAAAATGGATCACGTAGAATAAACAGACGGCAATAGATACCAAAATATTTGATAAAATATGTGGAAATTGAATTTAATTTAATATTACTGAAAAGAAATCATCGCAAGATAAATATTCTAAATATTTTCCTGATGTCGAATAATTTAAAATAAAAAACTAGGTTACTACATCAAATCTAATCATATTAAATATTAACATAATTTATAAATAACTGATGAATATACTCCATTAATTTTGATAAATTTTAATTTTCAGCATAAACATATTACTTTTTATTTAAATTCTTTTTGACATTTCTCGTACGCCCCCATTTAACGGCACTAAGTTTTTAGTTGAAAAAATAAACACGTAAAGGTCGCGGACATTTTTGAAATGGTCTATTGAAGCCCTTGGATAGGCTTCAAAGAAAGTTAAAATATCTGTTTCTGCATCCTGATTTTTATTTCTAACACGCTTTTTAACAAACGCATCCATATTAGCACGCAATGTAAGTTCTAATTTTCGAAAATAATTAGCGTGGGGAACTCGCCGATCAGGAAATCGTTCCCTGTACATATTTACCGCATCAAAGGTATTTTTAAAAGACAAAATGTAAACACAAAAGTTTAACTTTGAAATTTAACTTCAACAATTGTTTCTGCGACAGCACTCTCATTTGTATCATTAAAATAATATTAACAATTCTTATTTGCATTTTTCTCAACATTTTTATTATGTAGGACTAATAAGTGTGTTATATCGTTGTATTCAAAAAAATACTGAATTGAATAAGCTAATAAAAAAGGTAGGTTCTAATTTAAAATAAAAAAGTTGGGTCCCATATTTTGACAACTACTGGTTAAGAAAATTTTTTGTTTTGTTCATTTTAATAGTCATATAATTTAGAAATTGTTTGCTAATTTAACGAACTTCGTATCTCTTATACTTCTCGAGATAGCAATAGTGTAGCACTTAAATGGAACAAGCTGTATACAAGCAATATTACTATTAATGTAATAAAATATAACGTATTTTTTTGTACGAACGGTATGAAATTTATCGTTAGTTAAATCGCCTGCAATACGATGACGTGAGCGCTAGTTTAGAATGAAAACATGAACGTACGTCCTCTATAATTGATATTGAAACGTCAAATTCAATGTCAAATCGTAAAAAGCAAATTATTCGATTTGAAATATGTAAATGTAAAACTTAGAAAATACGATAAACACAGAAATTAAATTGACAAGTGACAAAAGTAAACACTTCTATTACTTTCTATGAAGCACGTTCTATTACTTTCTATGAAGCACGTTTTGGGCACGTATGTCGAGACCTAATTCGCACATAGTTGATGTTATGTACGCCGTAGTAGCGGGAAGAATATTTTGCAAAAGTTTAACATTTTTTCTCTGGTATTTTTTTAAATTTTACAAAATATAAAAGTAAAAACGTTTTAGGTTTAAAATATTTTAACATATGAAAAAATCAAAAATTCGAAAACTCCCCCATTCAGTTTTCCGCCATTTTTGTCAAAACAAAAGCACATCTAAGATGGTCCCCTAAAGACGCATCACATCTCTCATTTAAACGAAGTTGTATCTCTTATAGTTTCCGAGATCCTTATGGTGGCCTTAGAAATCCGGCCACCCCGTACAAAAAATTGTTAATATATAATAAAATTAAAACTACAAGAATAGTATATTCTGTAACTTAACCACGACCATGGTTATGGTTTTCCTGTGGTTCACGTGGTCAGGTTATAGTTATTGAAAAGTGGTTGTGATTTGGAACATCTTGGTTAATTTGTGTCGATAAAGCAGGGAACCACCCCATCGTTAGAAATAAGTGAAAACGTTTCTATTTGTCTATTTTATACTAACGTAAATATTATATAGAATAATTATTATTATTCTATATAATTATTATATTATACATATCAGTATATATTAATAATAATTATATGTTTATACAATTTTATTTATTATATTATAAGAAATAAGAAAATGACCACAACAACCACAAAACATTGTGGTCGTTGTGGTCACGAAAAAGTAACCAAAACTTTCAGGAACCACATTCCGAAATGGAACCTCGATCCTGATATTATGTTTTGGTTACATTCCGGAACGCTTAACCAGAACCTTGGTCATCGCGGTTAAGTTACGGAATATATGAGAAGTTAACAATTTATAAAATGATTAATATTATATGAAATATTTCTTTTGCTAACGAGGCCCTCGTCACAATAGTTAGATTTTCAAATTGAAATAATATTTTTTTTTGTTGATAAATGTAATATAAAATGATCACATTACTATAATTCAATATAGACGTTGTTGTATATTAAAGGGCTCGTATATCTCGTGCTTAAAATAATGGATTTTTGATTTTTGCTATATAGAAAAGTAACTTAGCTATGTAAGCCAAAATGTTGAAGATTAATAATTTTCATTAATTGTTTTCGACAGTTTGTGAATATTTTTGAGTTACTTTTCTAAACATAACATAACCTATTGCACAAAACTCTCGTGGATCTCAAATTTACGACAAATTTGTACATAGCATATTTTTCTATACAGCGTTCATCATTTAACCATTCAATATAGCGTTTAACTATTATTTCATAGCAAATCGATTTTATTATATTATTATTATTATTATTATTATTATTATTATTATTATTATTATTCGTTTCCAAATCATATACAATATACATAAATAATTAAAGCGTTTATATTTTAATATAGCATTTAATTTATTCACAACAAATTTGTAATAATTTTTTTATTTATTTTAGTTGAACCAGATGTACACTATTCTTTTACATACGAAATAGAAAAACATAACAATAAAAAATATTTAGTTCCTAAAACAAATATATTTACTTATACAGTGACCCGTGTCTATTTTGGACTTGAAAACTTGTTCAATGGAGACAAACGATTAGGTAAGAATATCAATAATTTTTTCGGTAACGAGTCAAAATTATTTATTTCCAGTAAAATTATTTCACAAACATATTGTATAAAATTGCATTTGACACCTTGTCAATTAGTAATATTTTCTTTTCTTGGGTTTCAGGTGACGAAATGAAGAAATTCTTAAACGAAAATTGGAAAGAAGTGAACGAAGAAGTAGGAAATAAGTTAGGCGAAGCATTGGGAGAAGTTCTTATGTATGTTCTCATACCTTACTTCGGAAAAATTCCTTACAATGAATTATTTGACGAATGAATACAAATATTATAGTAAAAATTAAAGAATCATCAAACATTCCTACTATTTCAAGCTTTACAAAAGAAATGGTAGAGTAAACATATCATATTATTGGTGAATGATAACATTTTTACATATTTATACGAACAAGAATGGCTCATTTTAATATTGTGTACAATTCATTAATTTTATTTATTGTTGATATTTTTATAAATAAAACATTATTGTTGCATTTAAGTAATTTTATGTATTTTTTCCGTAATCTACTTGTCGAGTATTGAAAACTGTTGCCACGATAGAGGCAGCGCTATTGAGAACTCACAAGATGTGACACGACAACTAGGGACGAAAATCAGAACTTTCTCGGAAGAGTACTCTTTGTTTTTACATGTGTCAACATGAGCGATTTAAATAAATTTTGAAAAAAAGCATATAAATCTTGCACAAATTTTTTGTTTGTGGATGTCACTCAAGGAGGGACAAAGGCAGATGTTTAGGATTTTATAGTTTCCCTATACCCGATTCAAGTTGAGCGAACTCTATCTGGTGACCAAATATCGTACTAATTATGTGACGTCACAACGAGTATATTTTCTTATTTTTTACACTCCGTAAGAAGCCTTGGTAAGAAGTAACGTTAGAATTTTAGACGAGATTTTAAAAATTCAGCAAGTATTTAAATTCATGTTTATTGGTGATGATTGTGGAATAATACTACCAAAAATTTATATGAAGAATATCAAAAGGAACTAAATTCAGAAATAGCAGATGAACTTTTGAATTCAATCAATAATTCAAGAAAAGAAAAATGGGATGAATTAATGATAAACATGAATTTTACTCATTCAAGCCGTAGCAGTTGGTCTTTACTCAGAAAACTAGGTGCAGCAAATGATCCGATAAAACAAAAAAACAGATATTAGTCCAAACGCAATTGCTAATAGACTGGTTAGTATATCAGATTCCGTAAAATTAAAGAAAAATGAAATTAGAAATATAAAACGAAAACTACAAAAACAAAGAAAATTAGCTTCAACATCGAAAGAATTATACCAACCTTTTAGAGTCTGGAAGAAATTTTAGTGGTTATTAAATCTTTGAAGAACCGAAAAGCAGCGGGTTTTGACGGAATTTATTATGAACTTATCAAAAACCTAGGCCCCCTTGCTTTAAACTGGCTAAAAAAAAATAAATTATATTGATATACTCGACAAAGGTAAGATTCCGGCAGAATTCAAGAAAACTAAAGTTATAGCTATTCTCAAGCCTGGAAAACCAGCTGATGAGCCATCAAGTTCAAGTTATAGACCGATTTCTCTTGTCAGTGTTTGTGTTAAGTTTCTAGAAAAACTTATTTATAATAGAATTTTACCAATAATTGAAGAGAAACTTCCAATAGAACAAGCAGGGTTTAGACCAGGCCACGGTGTAGTATCTATAGGTGAGTGCACGACGTATTCCAGTGCATTGCGAAGAATGGCTAACTAACTGGGCTAGTTCATACAGCATGCCGCTAGATGTCGGGTTTTGTTGCGACCCGGTTTTTACACAAAATATTTGAAATATGAACGCATAATATTCTATATTTTCAATCATTACCTTTTATCTTTTGTCAGTTCTATGTATGTATTTTGTACAAATTCCATACAAAAATGTTTCTATACTTCCAGGTGACTTCCAGTAAAATTATAAAACAACATATGTCAAATGCACTTGACATTGACACCTTTCAATCAGAAATTTATTTTAGCACCTGTTTCTGTGATTATAGTGTAGCTGGCTGCCGCTAAATTGCACATTTTGGCACCTTAAAAAGACTAAATTTCTCTTTATTTGATCCATACTCTGTTGTGCATCTTGTAGCAAAACATTTTTTGTCAAATGGTAACGGGTCGCGTTAGCGCCATTTTGTTTCCCAGTTACTTAGCCATGTCAACGCATCTCGTGCTCTCACCTATAGATACTACACCGTGGACCAGGCAAAAACTGTTGTGACCAAGTATTGGCTTTAACTTCACATATCGAAGCTGGCTTCCAGAAACGTTTAAAACTGGAGTAGTTTTCGTTGACCTAACAGCAGCTTACGACACTGTGTGGAAAGATGGTCTAATACATAAATTATATAATGTTTTGCCATGTGGAAGTTTGGTATCACTTTTAGAAGACATGCTGTCAAATAAAAAATTCAGGGTTTTCATTGAAAACAAGAGTAGTAAATTTCGAAATTTAAACAATGTGCTTCCTCAAGGATCCGTCTTATCACCAATTTTGTTTAATTTATATATTGGTGATTTACCTGCTACCGTTTCTCGAAAATTTATTTATGCAGACGACATTGCACTGGCGACTCAACACAAAAATTTTGAAGAACTAGAATAATTTATTACAAAGGATTTAGAAGCTCTAAGCATTTATTTAACAAAGTGGCGATTATGTCCTAACCCCCAAAAGACAGAAATTTGTTGTTTTCATCTTGCGAATAATCTAAAAAATAATAAACTTAAAGTAAATTTTAATGGTTCCATATTAAACCACAATTTTTCCCCAAAATATCTTGGCGTAACCTTAGATACCTCTCTCACATATAAATACCACATTGAAAAATTGAGATTAAAACTGAAAACGCGTAATAATATTTTATTAAAACTTGCCGGCTCCAGTTGGGGAGCTAATGGGCATACATTACGAATTACAGGACTAGCTCTGGTATATTCTGCAGCAGAATATTGTTGTCCAGTCTGGAAGAACAGTGCTCATGTAAAGCAGGTAGATGCACAATTAAATACTACGCTACGGATAATAACTGGTACAATTAAATCAACTCCTATACCATGGCTACATGTTTTAGCACATATCGCACCATATGATATTAGAAGAAACTACTTTACTAAACGTTTTTGGGATAAATTTCAAAATTCACCTGATATGTTTTCGATTACAAAAGATTTAGAGAATTTACCATCTAACAGACTAAAATCTCGTAAACCATTTTGGAATGAAGAATTTCTTAATGCACCTTTCTGCACTTCAGAACATTGGAAGATTGCTTGGCAGACAGCCGATATTCCACATAAAAATTTAATTTCAGATCCCACAAAAGAAGTAAGAGGTTTAGATCAACCAAGGGCTATTTGGTGTAAGCTAAATCGTTTGCGAACATGCCATGGAAAATGTAATAATATGTTATATCACTGGAAAATACGCGATAGTCCAAATTGTGATTGTGGAGCAGAAAGAGAAACAATTCAGCATATAGTTGAAGAATGTCCCTTATCTAAAATTCAGCAAGGTTTCGCCGAACTTCACCTATTAACGGAAGATGCACTAAATTGGATAGTAAAAATCAAAAATATTTAATTTGTATTGTTTTTTTTTCTTCTTATTCTTCTTGTATTATTTTATGGAATGTATTTGTACTGTCTTTCTTTCATACGAAATATATATATATATATATATATATATATATATATATATATATATATATATATATATATATGCATTCATGTTGTTTTTAACTTATTTATAGTAATTTATGTCATTATTTTAACAAGCAACTACAAACAATTATACTTAATCTTATTTCTCTAAAAATATACAATGTCTCAACATACTAGGAATAATCGCGAATTTTATTGTATAATATATATATATATATATATATATATATATATATATATATATATATATATATATATATATATATATATATATATACCGTGTGTCTATTTTAAAGGTGTACATAGGAGATTAACATGGGAAATCAGTTTTTTGCAATTTCCTGCTCGCCTAATGATTTTAAGCAAAAATGCGTCAAATAAAAGTTTTAGGGTATAAAATTCTACATCTAAAACAATAAACAGAATTACCTTTACATGCTTTATAACGACAGAAATTAAATATGAAAATGTCGAAAATTACGTTAAAAATATCGACAGTCATGGAATTGAACAAAAAATAAATAATTGCTTGACGTTTTATCTGTCACAACGTAAATTAACTTATTTGACGTTTCTGACAATTTGATTAATTAATAAATAATGTTAAGAAAATATAGTTTTGTTTAAATAATATCAATATATCAAAAATTCTACATTGCGTAACAAAATTATGTATGATGCTGTGTATAATAATACTCTTAACTCATTTCCAATACATCTACCTTAGTACTACAGAAAGGGTCTACACGTATCATTCCTAACACTCCTAGAGTAACGCATGTTCTGCTCGTCCTATATATTCTGATTACGCGGCTCACGTGTATTTTTTGAAGACACATTAGCAGTCTTTTCAAATTATGTCACGAATTTAGCTCTTCATTCGTATAAATGTTCATTTTTTAATCATTTCAGACAACAAAACTAGAGACAAAATCAAATTGTCAGAAACGTCAAATAAGTTAACTTACGTTGTGACAGATAAAACGTCAAGCATTTATTTATTTTTTGTTCAATTCCATGGCTGTCAATATTTTCAACGTAATTTTCGATATTTTCATATTTAATTCCTGTCGTTACAATGCATGAAAAGCTAATTCTGTTTATTGATTTAGATGCAGAATTTTATGCTCTAAAACTTTTATTGGACGCATTTTTGCTTAAAATAATTAGGCGAGCAGGAAATTGCAAAAAACTGATTTCCCATGTTAATCTCCTATGTACACCTTTACGACAGACACACGGTATACCCTTTATAGATGGCCGACGACCATTATACAATTGGGACAATGTTTCACGTATCGCCGTCTGGCACTTGGAAGAAAAACTAATTGTGAAGTTGGCAACCTGGTGAGTATATGGGTAATATCAAGGAGGACTGGCGACCAGCAATACTTTGGAATACACTTAAAAAAAATTAAAGTAGAAAAACGTTTAAATAAAATATGACCACAATTAACCGCAAAAAGTTTATTTTCTGGTTTCATCAAATTTTTGTTTACATAATGATTGGTAATAATCATACTACTTTCATCGACGTAGCCCAATTCACTGGAGAGCAGCATATCTGGAGCATACATGACATAAATGCATACATTTTTGAATTGTTTATAGATCAGAATATTAAAGAATGAAGAACAATAATGTTCACAATCGACCAAAATAGCGTAAGAGCAACATAATCGCAAAGTAAAGGTTCCGTGTTTGAATTCCTCTCGTCTGTATCATTTCCATTAATTCATAATCATCAAAACCAATTGGCTCCATATGCACATTATCAAATACACAGCCGGAAAAAAATAATAATATTGAATTTTTAAAAGAAATGTTTAAAGTCTTGTATAATATTGTTATCAAAATGCAAAAACGTACCATTAGCTTTACCTTTACGTAACTGAACAGAAATTAACCATAGTCGTAGAAATCCTTTAATATTAACCTAATCGCTTTCTTTATTTTAAGTCAGACATAAATTTGACATAAATGACTATAAAAAAACACTTGTCATACAAATTGGAATACCGCGGCTTTCTATATGTATATCAATTCGAAATATGTAATTTCTTAATTTTATTGCGTCGGCCATATTGCACCTGGCACCATCTAGAGCTTGGAAGAAAAGTACTATCCATAGGCTACTACATAGTCTCGACATTTTACATATGAGTTTCCGTAGCCTGACTAGTTACTTGTATACGGCGCGAGCAGACACGTGACTTGTGCGACCTTGAAGTGCTTGAAATCAGCTGATTTGTGTATGCGTGTCACTTTGACAACACCAATGTTTTGACTTATTTTGATTTTGAACCGCTAAAATGTAATTATTTTACAATTTTCAAGCAGTAAAACACATGAAATTAAAAATAAAACTTTTTAGCAGTTCAAAATCAAAATAAGTCAAAACATTGGTCTTGTCAAAATGACAATGTTCGTGCCAAAGTGACACACGCACACAAATCAGCTGATTCGAAGCACTTCAAGGTCATCGAGTCACGTCTCTGTTCGTGCCCTATTGGACTGTGATGTACCATTATTACTTTGTTTTTGTAACATACTATAGATGTTTTTAATAAAAAAGTGATATATGTCAAACCTTATGTGTGTCCTGTGCCTCTAACATATTTCCTCGTCACTTCAGCGTAAAGCCGCATTCACAGCCGAAATTCGGCGAAATTTGTAGTACTGAAATTTGAAGAAATTAATTTGACCGTTCGCAGCTCGAAATTTGTGCCGTAATGACATCTAGCAAAAAATAAAACGTTTCTCAAAATTAATCATTTGTTTGTCAATGCATTCATTAACTCGTTAAAAATTATTAAAAACAATGTCAATAGAATAGCAATCCTTCCCTTGCGATTTCTACCCGTTATTAGATTGTCATATAAAATTAATATTGTAAAAGTTATTTTATTTTTTTGGTTATAATTATACATACGAGTATAAGTGTTATAAATGACGATTAGATGTTAGCGCTGAAAATAAGAATATTAAAACACATTTATCACCCAAATCAGTATATACAGTATTAATACAAAAAAATAACAAATCTAGATGACCGTCGCCTGGCCGAACCCGGTCACGTGGAATACTCCTCCACGCCGTGATTATTTCTGCAAAAGAATTAACACATGAGAAATACTCAGTGAGGAGGCAATCCTTTACAAAAGGTACAGGCATTCACACACCGTACACACATGTTGACAACTACGGGCAGTACCGCTAGTTACTACGGAACCTCTGCCGTTTCGGTGGTGATCCGGAGACAATCCTCTTAACCAACTGGATCATAGATCACTACAGCCTTAACTGCTGCTACCGTTGTCGACCACAGATGCGGATCACTACAGCCTTCCCTGCTGCTACGCTGGCGACCCTCGGGTTCACACGAGCGGCCACTATGGAACCACTGCCGCTTCGGTGGTGATCCGGAGATACACACGCTAGATTAACTCTCTCACCTGAATCACTACAAAATCGATGTTCTCACACTGAAATCTAGAAATAAACTGAAATGAAATACGTGAATACCAGTATCATTAAATGTAGCTCTTATCCAACAGCATCGGTTATGTACCTAAATAGCTAATTACAGACAAAACAATAAATTTAATAAAAATAATCTTCCCAAATAATTACTGTGACATAAGCATAGACAGTTCTTTTCTAAATACATGTAATAAATACATTTTAGAACTTTGCACTACTTCCTGAATCTAAATATGTATTATTTATTTCGTAATACCTACTCAACATTTCACTATTTCACCAAAACAAAAGTAACAAAAGTTGTGTTCTTCAAAAGAATTGCTCGTAAATTATAATAAAATTATTTATCTTAATTTTCAGTATCAA
Organism: Harpalus rubripes; assembly: GCA_963082715.1. Taxonomy (NCBI): domain Eukaryota; kingdom Metazoa; phylum Arthropoda; class Insecta; order Coleoptera; family Carabidae; genus Harpalus; species Harpalus rubripes. The sequence goes on from OY720455.1 coordinate 17,305,278, forward strand.
GCTCCATCTTCTGTTTTAAACTTTACTGATAAAGGCAGGTTTGAACATATAATAAAGAAAATAAATCAAAAACAAAGTAAAACAATGAAATCCATTTAAATCACCCAAACGTCAACAAAACGAGTTCATTCAAATTAAATATATTTTACACAATTAGTAGAACGCACCCCAAATTAGCCACAAAAGTTTGTAGCTTGCAAACTTTTCTACAAATTATAATTCGTGTACAGCAAATTTCAACGCTGTGAACGCAAGTACACGTTGTCCATAAGACAAACTACGAATTTCACCAAATTTCGGGCTGTGAATGCGGCTTACCACTTGAGTACACTCTGCTTACAACTTGCACTGCCATGTCCACATATCACTTTACAATGTTAAACAACTCTAAAAGCACATTCAAGATCTTCTGTAGGTATCTAGTGATACTAGGTCCATGGGTTTCTCTATGCATTGGTCCTTTTCGACCTGTATCCGATGTAGATTCTTCGCGTGGCTCTGTAGTCCAGTCAATAGTGGATTTTACCCTACAAAAGGTGGGATAGAAACGATTTTAACATATGTTGTTAGGTCGGGACGGGAATGAAAAATTCAAGTTCTTGACCTTGGGGAAGTTCGGCGCGAGCCGCCATCTTGGATCAAAGGTGCAAAAATGAGTTTTGTGTGGGTTTTTAGCTATTTTCTCAAAAAAAAAACAAGAATACAAAATTAAACCTCTTAAATTTTTCTACAAAAAAGGTTGTTACATTTTTACCTGGGATGAACTTTCAACGAATTATGTTAAAAATCTTCAAAGGAGTGTACTTCCGTACGACCAATTATAACCAAAATCTAATCAGCTCTTCATATGGATCGACGGAGAAATATTTGTCACACACACACGCGCTCGCAAAACAAAATAGAATAGAATCGAAATGAACTGTCAAATGACACGATTTATCATTGCTGTCAATAATTCGATTCAATATTGTTTATTTAAATGACAATTTTAACCAGAGATTGTGAAACTGGCCTTAAGAGTCAGAGCATGCGTAATTATTGCAAATCCAGTGTTAGTTTTTATATTTTCCATTTGTCAAGGGATGATGAAATTTATGCTTATTAGAATTATATTAGTTATTAGATAATTATAATTCATGTTATTGTATTTAATATTATATTTTTCTTATAACAAAATTTTATTTTATTTTTAAAAAAAATCTGATGTGGCCAGCACATTACCTTCCGTCAGTTCTATATATTTTGTAAAAAATTCATACAGAAAATTCCTTGCTAAAGATTATATTTCTTGTACTTTACCTTCCGGCAGTTGCATGTATTTTATGCAAATTCCATACAGATAATTTATAGCAAAAGATTTTATATTTTCAGTAAAATTATAAGACAAACACACTATGTCAATTTCACTTGACACTGACATGTTTCAATCAAAATTTTCTTAATATAGTAGCTGTTTCCATAGCTATGGCTACTTTATGAAATTTAATTTCTTTATAATTTTTACCTTCCGTCACCTTTAGGTAAGGAAGGTATTGTCTTTGGTCAAAAAATTCGATGATGAGTTTTTAATCAATAAGCACGTTTTAGGGTCCCTAGAATACGAATTTACTATTTTTACGATGATGTCTGTATGTGTGTATGTGTGTGTGTGTGGATGTGTGTGTGTGTGGATGTGTGTGTGTGTGTAACAAAATTTTCGTCTGCGATAACTCTAATAATACAGTTACAAAAATTATATTTTTTTCGTATACTTCTTCGTTACATCCATATGAGGAGCTGATTAGATTTTGGTTACAATTGGTCAACCGGAAGTACCATCATTTGAAGATTTTAACAGTTTTTCTTGAAAAAACTATGTTAAATATCATTTTTTCACATTTGATGTTATTATAAATATTAAAGAATATTTTATTCTCTATACGATTTGACTGCATTTTATACTTAATATTAAATGGATATAGAGTTAAAAAATTATAAAGAAATTAAATTTCATAAAGTAGCCATAGCTATGGAAACAGCTACTATATTAAGAAAATTCTGATTGAAAGATGTCAGTGTCAAGTGAAATTGACATAGTGTGTTTATCTTATAATTTTTACTGGAAATATAGGATCTTTTGCTTTCTGTATGGAATTTGTATAAAATACATACAACTGCTTTAAGGTAATGTAGAAGAAATAATAATAATAAATCTTTAATTTCTGCAGATACATTACACTGTATATAGAAAACGTCACAAAATAATAATTTTCTGTATGACATTTGCATAAAATACATGCAACTGCCTGAAGGTAATGTATAATAAATAGAATATTTAATTTAACAAGGAACTTTCAGTATGAAATTTGTACAAAATACATAGAACTGACGGAAGGTAATGTGCTGGCCACATCAGATTTTTTAACTCTATATCCATTTAATATTAAGTATAAAATGCAGTCAAATCGTATAGAGAATAAAATATTCTTTAATATTTATAATAACATTAATTGTGAAAAAATGATATTTAACATAGTTTTTTCAAGAAAAACTGTTAAAATCTTCAAATGAGGGTACTTCCGGTTGTCCAATTCTAACCAAAATCTAATCAGCTCTTCACATGGATGTAACGAAGAGAAATACGAAAGAATTATAATTTTTAGAATTGTAGTATGGAAGTTATCGTAGACGAAAATTTTGTTACACACACACACACACACACACACACACACACACACACACACACACACACACACACACACACACACACACACACACACACACACACACACACACACACACACACACACACACACACACACACACACACACACACACACACACACACACACACACACACACACACACACACACACACACACACACACACACACACACACACACACACACACACACACACACACACACACACACACACACACACACACACACACACACACACACACACACACACACACACACACACACACACACACACACACACACACACACACACACACACACACACACACACACACACACACACACACACACACACACACACACACACACACACACACACACACACACACACACACACACACACACACACACACACACACACACACACACACACACACACACACACACACACACACACACACACACACACACACACACACACACACACACACACACACACACACACACACACACACACACACACACACACACACACACACACACACACACACACACACACACACACACACACACACACACACACACACACACACACACACACACACACACACACACACACACACACACACACACACACACACACACACACACACACACACACACACACACACACACACACACACACACACACACACACACACACACACACACACACACACACACACACACACACACACACACACACACACACACACACACACACACACACACACACACACACACACACACACACACACACACACACACACACACACACACACACACACACACACACACACACACACACACACACACACACACACACACACACACACACACACACACACACACACACACACACACACACACACACACACACACACACACACACACACACACACACACACACACACACACACACACACACACACACACACACACACACACACACACACACACACACACACACACACACACACACACACACACACACACACACACTCACACACACACACACACACACACACACACACACAGACACACATACATACACACACACACACACATACAGACATCATCGTAAAAATAGTAAAATCGTATTCTAGGGACCCTAAAACGTGCTTATTCATCAAAAACTCACCACCGAATTTTTTGACCAAAGACAATACCTTCCTTACCTAAAGGTGACGGAAGGTAAAAATGACCGACGACGACATTTGGTATTTGTTGTTAAATAATTCATTTACTTTTTAGATTAGTTAGCTTGTATGCAACAAATACTCACTTTGGTATATACTGTCATCGTCTCCTTCGGCGTTCCAACACTCAGGTGTTTCAAACTTGTCAGTAAGTAGCTTATGTACACGCATGCGCATTAAATAAATCAGATACATGTTGCAAACTTCTCCAAAATTACCGGCAGGAACAAAGCTAATAATAAATCTCATAAATTTATCAAAAT
>OY720455.1:17314460-17396960 GCA_963082715.1 Harpalus rubripes
CACAAGCAGAAGTAACTTTCTACCAATACTTACGCTATTCAGCACCAGGCGCTGAATTGGCGTAGGATATGTAAATAGCAAGTGCTGGTGCTGAACGCAACTATTTACTTATATACAAAAAAATACTAACAATAACACGAAGCATCCCGCGTAATCGAATTCCACGCAATTGAAATTCCACACCATCGAAATCCCACACGGTCGAAATGTGTCGCCACCACTTTGTATTCATCGTATTGCATTCTAACAATCTATGCTTCGTGGTAGTTCCGCGTCAAAGATAATATATTAAAAAGAAATTTAAAAACATATATTATTTATACGATCATAATATACGACGAAATATTTAATGAATGAGGCAGGAAAAGAATAGAAGCATATAGATTGTCAGAATGTAATCGATAAAGAGAGCGGCACGGGAGCGCGGGATTTGTATCGAGTAACATTTCGACCGGGTGGGATTCGACGGCGTGGAAATATTTGAATTTCGACAAAACGGACAAAGTGGCGGGGGAACATTTTGACCGCGTGGGATTTCGACGATGTGAAATTTCGACCGCGTGGAATTTTGATCGCGTGGGATTTCGACTCGTGGAATTCAACCGCGCGGAACGAACGCCAATAAAATCACCTAACGCATACATACTTGGCAAATTCGGGGAGGTTATTGTTGGTTAATTTTGTTGCGTAAGGTGACGGTATTATTGCTAATTCTTTTGCAAAAGTAAGTAAGTAAGTAGCTGTTTACAATAGCACTGGCACTGTCCACATACATCCTGTGCCAATTCAGCGCTTGGCGGTTAGTATTGGTAGAGTCCGTGCGTTTAGAGAAAAAACCGGCGCACAGACCAAAATTCATCCGGACTTGTGAAAGTAGGGATGGTACGATATTGTGACAGGTAACATATGTTTTTATCGTATAGGTTATAAATATAAATATGGACAAAGATAATCAATCAAATGTCTTTTGTGCATATGTATACTTGTTTATGAATATTGTGTATCGTAAATGATAATAATATTAAAATTAATAACATTTAAAAATTATGCAGTTAAATGTTTTTTGAGCGAGTATTAATAGTCAACATTTGTAGGTTGGGCAGTACAACTTCTACTGCGCCGATTTGTTTTTTCTCTAAACGCACGGCCTCTAGCAAGTTACTTCGGTTTGTGTCGGTTATCGATTGCTGCTGAATTGGGATAGGATCTGTAAATAAGCCACCCGGTATGGCAATACTTTAGCGACGTATCTTATTAGAAAGATCTGATTTATTGAACATATATCTATATTTGCCTCTATAAAGCAGAAAATAATGTAACACGAGGGGGTGCGGATCTCCTTCGAAAAAGATGACTGCTACTACTGCTTCTTACTGTTTCTTACTCCAACGAAGACACACTAACTGACTTGTTGATAAAGGCCTTCGTGAGAAGGACTGCGTGAGAAGGAAGAACACACACATACTAACACTTTAACTTTACACTGATGAAGACTACGGACATGAACAAATACTTGTGTTTTAATAACTAATAAACTTTATTTACATGATTATTATTATTATTATTATTATTATTATTATTATTATTATTATTATTATTATTATTATTATTATTATTATTATTATTATTATTATTATTATTATTATTATTATTATTATTATTATTATTATTATAATTACTTATTATTAACTATGGATTAAACAAAACATAACTATTACTAATACAACTAATAAGTTACATTCTGTAACCCAGCGGGCGAGCGTCGCCCGAAAACTAAAAGACACTACATGTCCAAAACAAGACACGTCTGCCCGACGCGACAATCTAATTTCGACTCTTACATCTTTGCCCCATCACTATCTAAACTGGACTATCTTTAAAAACAAAAACGCTATCTTCAGGACAGGATTATCTTAGGGGTACGGGCTGCAGAGGCTATGGCATCCAAAGTCACGCACGTATACTTAATAATTTCCATACTTAATTATCATCAAATAAATGTCGTGACTATCATAATACGATAAGAATTTCTAAACTGAATTTTGACATTTATAACTTAAACAGATACACAAAGTTAAAATATGATTATCGAAACTATAATTTAGAAGAGTTTATAAAAAGTTATTTATCTGTTATTGCGCTTACCCTCTCCTTGTCACAATAAAAGTACTTACGTATGTCGAATTTGTAGATGTAATGAGGTATGTGACCAATATTTTATTTAATCCATTCATTTATAACAAAAAAATTAGAAAACAAACTTAATGCTCTTTAAAAATAAAGTCCTGATATTATATTATCTTATTACATGTGTGTATTATATACAATAAGTCCACGGATCGAGTTCCAAAAAGGAAAAAGTTGTTAATTTTTTATTTTACAAAAATGTCCCAAAACGGCCAGTTCAATTTTAACCTTTTCAAATTTTCTTTTAGTTTCAGATAAAAATCAAAATTGGTCGTTGCAGTTGCAAATTAGTCCCAAAAAATAAGTTTGCATTGGCATGGTAATTGTTAAACTAAATTTTAATTTCATTAACTCAACAACAAAAATAATATAACCAATAACTATTCTACTCAATCCATTCACCGGTCTTTTCAACGCACAATTCTAGTCGCAATTCCCTATAATTTCGAATTTCTTCGAGAGTTAAAGACGTCATAGCGTCTCTAACATTTTCAACGATTATGGTTGATTTTCTTTACTGACCGTTAATGAAAATAAATAAATAACGTCAATTACCATGACAACGCAAACTTATTTTTGGGACTTATAATAATATTAATAATAATAATAATAATAATAATAATAATAATAATAATAATAATAATAATAATTTTCAACTAAAGTGACCAATTTTCGATTTTTATCTGAAACTAAAAGAACATTTGAATAGATTGAAACTGAATTGGCCATTTCGGGATACACAAAAACTTTGATCAAGAATACATTTTTTTTGTAAAATAAAAAATAAACAAGTTTTTCCTCTTTGGAACTCGATCCGTGGACATACTGTATGTAATAAAATTATTTTTATTGTTGCAGCCAGCTATATTAAAAAATGTAGTGATAAGGATGCTAAAGTAAATGACTGCATAAAAGAACAAACAAATATTTTTATTTCAAAAGTAAAATCAGGTAAGGATATAAACGAGAAACATTTTTTTATAGTATTATGTTGTAATAAACTAGACATGTTTAAAGAGAAAAAGTTGATTTTTATTACACATTGTACAACATAATGCTACTTAAAAATCTGTTGTACCTACGAATTTTATATTTTCTGTATTTTTAAGGTAATAAGAAGATGCATATTCCGCCACTTCGTCCATTAAATTTCAATGAAATCATAGCTGATTTGGGGGACATGCATTTGGAACTCACTAAAGGAGCAATTTTTGGAATAGAGCAAATTATCATTAAAAGTGTTGAGTAAGTATAAGTAAATATAATTTTTGAGCTAAATGAAGATAAATGTATAAAATATAAGTAAAACTATATTTTTTTCCTATACGACCACTAAGAAAAATTACACTTTTCCCAAAACACAATTGAATCAGAATCACACTATACCGGGTGGCCATTAAAAAACGATTCCTGTTTAAAATTCCATAACACCGGTGTACCTACTTTGAGATATCGATTAAAATTTGTAACCCTGGAGGATAAATGGTTGAAAAGTATTTCTAGAAAATTTCAATTATTTATATAGAAAAACAAGTGAATAGCGATTTTTTTAAAATTTGGCATTCAAATCTACTGTTACAAGTTGATAATTTTACAATCAACTTAAAACGAAGTAGGCTATTACTGAAACAAATGTAACTGTTAGTTACATTTCAAGTTCGTTTTAACATTGTTATAAATTTGCTCCAAGTCCAATTATGTCAAGATTTCTTTTAATAATGGCACCTTACTTAAGTAAATCTGATTTATGCCCATATTGTAACACGAGGGGGTCTCCTACGAAGATGATGATACTACTTCTTATTCCAACGATGACAAACTTTATTCTTACTGACTGATGATCAGGGAGAACACACATACACTTACACTTTCCACTTGATGAACACTACGGACATAGACAAATACTTGTGGAGATTTACTGAATAAATAACTAAACTTTTTATTTACATGGTTACATTCCGTAGCCCAACGGGCGGGTATTTAGCACGCGCCCCAAAACTAAAGTACTACATGTTCCGTCAACAACAAACGTCTGCACGACGCGACGAACTAATCTCGACTCTCTAAAACAAAACGCTATCTTCAGGACAGAATTATCTTAGGGGTACAGGGTGCATAGGCTAGAGCATTCAAAGTCACGCACGTATACATAATAATTTCTAAACTTAATGATCAACAAATAAATGTCGTGACTATCATAATACGATAAGAATTTCTAAACTGAATTTTGACATTTATAACTAAAGTAGATAAACAGAGTTAAAATATGATTATCGAAACTATAATTTAGAAAAGTTTATAAAAAGTTATTTATCTATTATTGCTCTTACCTTCGTCTTATCACAAGATTCATAAATACTCATGATGTTTTAAAACAGTTCGTTACAATTTTTGACAAATAGAATCAATCTTGACAAATAGACTAGGAAAGTAAACGTCATAGAAGGCGGGGCTGAGTCGCTACTATCTTTGTTTAATTTTCGTCGACGTTGTGGTGGCGCATTATATGGTATAAAATAACCTCACTTTGTGAATGATGGACATATCTATCAATATATTATTACTATTATTATATCAACTGTAATTACACAAGAGCTTTTTATTTTGCCGGATAAATTTCTGTTGGTCACGAAACCTTGTTACCTAGCAATTTGACAAGAAAACTGTTTTTTAAACAGTTTTCGAGTCAAATTGCTGTCAGGTTACAAGGTTGAGTTGTCAAACAGAAATTTATCCGGAGAAAATAAAATGCTAGAGTGTAATTCAGCGAGATAATTTAACGACATTTTATTTATGAAAAAGTTTATTTAAACGTGCAATTAGTGAAAGTACAATTATCATATATCATTTTATTTGACATGTTTTCTTCACGAAGATTTGTTACTTCATTAGTCACAGTAGAAGATTTAGAAATATTATTTGTTCTTAGATTTGTAATTAAATTTTCATGATGTGCACAGTCCAATTGAAGATAAGGTTTTATTGAAGTGGAATTGGAATGACCTGTTATTTTAATAATTTGTTGATCGCTTACTCCTGCTTTTGCTAACGAAGACACTGTGCTGGCGCGATTTGAATGATTCGTTATCTTATTATTCTGAATATCAATTCCTATTTTATTAGCCGCATTTTTAGTCCACTTAGATAATAAATTTACTCTCAATGGTACGTTTTTGTACCAGCCTTTCGAATTTTTATATTTCCAAAATGAATTAGGAGTTAAAAATAGTCGTTCTGATGTTATATTTTTGGATCGTTTATTTATAAGTAATCTAAACAATCTTACTGGGCAGATTGTGTCATCTTCATTATTTTTTGTTAGCCACTTACTATCTGTCAATTTATTTGCACCTCCTTGTGCAGTTTTCGAAAATATTGGGTTGTATTCTATTCTATCCGTAAACATTCCATCAATTGCTTTTTCTTCTTTAAAATAATACACCATGCAACTAGCAGCTTCTCCTCCTCTCCAAGCCAGCTCATAAGAAGCTATATGAAAAAACTTTTTTTGCAAACCTTCAGGTTCATTTTCATCCCAAAGTTTAGCCATTTTGATTATTTGTGCTTTATTTACAGCTGTCGAACTAATCTTTCTTTTCTCAGGAATACTTTGGAGTTCTTTTCTTTTAGCGTTTCTAGCATCGCGTGCTTCTTTAAAAATAATATCCGTAAAGGGATCAAATTTTATGTTGAATTCCTGAAAATATTTCTCCTGTAGCATTTTGGCCGTTGAATTCCACATTGTCTTCACTACATATTCTTTATAATTTTCTCCATTAATCTTTCGCATATTGTAAGCCCAATCTAGCAAAATATTTGATATTTTACATACCGTTGTACCTCGTTCTAATACATAATTTCGGCTTTCACAAAATGTCATAAATTGGCGCCAGATACATGATTTATTGTTTTTTGTGTTTATAGGCACACTATTTATAATATTTTCTTTTATACTTTCTTCGGAAATATTCCCAAATCTGTTCATTTTGCACTACAAGCAAGGACAAAAAATGTAAATGACATTAATGTAGTTAGTGTTTTTAACTGGTTGCTAGGAGAAAGGTAAATAACGTTTTATCACTTGCAAAAAGTTACCTTCCTGTTTATCCGCTGTCAAAACGATAAAATTGTTTTTTCTTTATGGCTTTATATTGAAGTTAAATTATCACTAATAATTATTAATATTCACCAAAACAACACAGAACACAACACCTTCGTCATACAAATCTGTTGATAGTTAACCTTGACGTTCTGAACCGAGCCAAGACAAGCGTTTTGTACAAATTTTTAATAACAAATAACTTCATTTATAATGTACAATAGGCAAGATTGATAGCATTTTATTAAATCTCTTCATCATATTTGCAATAAGTAAAATTTTTCACGCAATATGGGTATGAAACCAGTAATTTCGATTTATTGGACGCTTCCCATGCATTTTTGCAGCCCAATAGACTCCGTTTCAAATTTCGCGCGTACTTTAGCACCGCCTACTTTCCTAGTCATTTCGATTTTTCTGTCAGTGTCGACTGTTTTTACTGGATAAAAATTATAATAAACCGTTTAAAATTTTACGAGTGTTTATGAATATGGGCATAAGAGATTATTGCAACTTGTTATCAAGAAAACAACTGGCGTGGTAAAAAAAATGCTGAAGAATTTCTACGAAAGAAATAAATCGTGCCATTGGGCGAATAATAGAATTTGCCGAAAATCTGGAACTGTTCATGTATCAGTTCTGAATTTTCGTCGTAACAGTTACCTAAGGTACTGACTTTCTTATCCCAGGTCTCATTATTCAAAAAAAACCTCTAGATAATTGGCAAAACTTGGTGCAAATTTTTGACAATGTTACAATTAACTCGAAATATCATAGATAGTTACATTTGGTTCAATAATAGTCTACTTCGTTTTAAACTGATTATATAATTATCAACATATAATAATACCTGTAGATTTCAATAGCAAATTTAGAAAATCGCTATTCACTTGGTTTTCTGTATATAAATGTTTGCTAGGAATACTTTTAAACCCTCTGACTGCGAGTGATATAATTTTTAAATCGATTACTCAATGTATTCCGGATCCGGACATATGGAGTTGCAAGGAGGACTCGTTTCTTAATAGCCACCTGGTATATTTGGAATATAGTATTTTATGAAATGAAAAATAAAATTCTAATTTTTCAGGTATGACAGGGATGCGCAAACAGTAAAATTTGTTGGATCAACGCCGGAATTTACTATTAAAAGTAAATACGAAACTAGTGGAAAAATTTTAATTCTACCTATTCAAGGCAAAGGAGATTTTGATTGTACCCTAGGTAAAATTAAATTTATATTTATAAGGACCAATCTTACAATGGGGTTAAAAAAGAAAAAATGTTGATTTTTTTTTATAAATGAAAAATTTACCTATTATGCATATATAAATTAAAAATATTTAATATTATTATACTTTTCATTCATGATTTTCTTTATAATGACCTTGAGTCTGATTTTGTGACATCATAATTTTGTACACATATGCACGATAGTGAGGTTCACACGTACTCGTACCTGTACTGTACACGAATCAGATCTGTCACTTTTTCATACATAACCTTATATAACCAACATCATAAAATCAATTTTCGGCAAATTATTTGAATTTGCAAAATTAGTTTCCATAATCAAATTAAATAATACACAATAAAAGCAAAAGCACGAGTATAAAACAACTTGTTGTTGTCAATGTTTGGTTTCAAGACACAATGACATAAACGTCAAATGTAGTTCCATTTTTACTCGGTAGAAAACACTACGGTCGCAAAATTATGACGTCATTTGAAATTTTATATAATCTTTAAAAAAATATTTCTGTAAAACTAGAAACTTATGTGGCATAAAATATATATTTTCGTAAGTAGTTTTAAGTTTACTTACAGAAAAAATAAATAAATTGGAAAATGTGGTATGACTCCATTTCCAACTAAAATTTTAACTGTCAAATAAATAAATAATATTAAGGCCCGATCGTACCACCTCTAGTTGTTAAAGTGACAGTTTTTGAACCATTAGTTAAGAATTAAGCTGACGGTTGGAAACGATGCGACAAGAATTTTAACTTCCACGTAGAAATGGCCTAAATCGAATTCATTTTGTTCACGTTTTGTTTATTTAACTGTCATCTAAACCGGAGATTGTAAATAAGATTGGCCCTAAATAAAATTAAATTCTACTGATGTTTTTGTTTTTAGGTGATGTAGACTTTACATTCAACACTAAATTAGCTAATTTTAAAAGAGAAAGTTCGGAACCCATAAAATATATTGATGCTGATTTCGACTATACTTACAAAACGGGCAAATTTGGTTTCGAAAATTTGTTCAATGGAAAGAAAGAACTTAGTAAGTATAAATTTATATAGAATAGATATTAATGACATACAATTCACATAATAACTTCAAAATTTGTAATTTGATTTAAAAATTCTTCTTTACTTTTTTTTAAAATTTCAAAATTATTCTTCCTATGTAGTTTTAAAATAGATTAGACAAGGGTCAAGATAGAATAATTGAGAATAAGGCATATTTTGAATATGTTCAAAGTAGTTTAGTTATGAGTTATGAAAAATACTAAATATCATGCTAGTGTAAATTGACGCACGACGCGTAGCAGAGTGCAAGTCAATACACACGAGATAAGATATTTTAATTTCATACAAGTTACGAACATTATTTTTTAGATGAGCATAAATAAATAATAATAAATAATAAAATCAATTTATTATTTAAATAATTATCTTTCTGTTTATTTAGTAAAATTATGTATCTATTTAATGAAGTAACAATATTTCAAAATTAATTAAAATATTTTAAATAAAATAAAAATAATTAATTTTGAACGACCTTGTCTAGCTAGAAAATGACATAGTAAGCTAGGAACTTTGTCAACTATTACGATTTGAAATATATCGTAACAATAATGTGATGTTATTTTACTATTCTTTTGTTCAATTTCTTAAACGCTTCACAACATTCAAAAGCTTTCAAACTATATTCTTCGCGATTTAAAAATAGTCTAAATTCAAAAATGATCTCTAGTTATTTTTACATTTTTCACAATGATAAAAATTGATTTACTAAATTCAGCTGCTGAACGAATTATTTTTGTTTCAAAATTCTTCTTGGAAATAATACTTTGTTGCTATATTTACATACATAGGTAATGAATTCTAAATTTGAAAAATACTTTTAAAAAATTAAAAAAATACTGTCGGTTCCTGCAATAAATAGTATATTACAATACGAGTGACGAAACTATATGTGTGCGAAGTCGTTTCTTCACGAGTGTTGTTTTGCTCAATCCTGCTATTGAAATATTAAAAAAAAAATATATTAATCTCAGTTATGAAGTATTTACTCTTACAAGACCAACGTATATACCAGTAGTACCTTCATCAGGGTAAGTTTTTACAGAAACATAAAATCATGTAATAGAAATATCGCTACTGGGTACTGGCTACTGGGTACCTATTTTGTAACTTTTCATTAAGTTGATGTGATGTTCAATGACGTCAAACGATTTCGTTGAAGTGATATGGTAGTTGGGGGAAAACTAGTAACTTAAATGCGTGTAGGTTTGTAACATTGATGAAGGTTGGTTGGTACTATTTTCAAATATGACATTTGCTGTTATCACTTTTTATATTGGAATATGAAATCCACATATGTATAATTGTTCGCATTATAATATGTTTTGTTTCCACATTGAATTGCATACGCTATATATATATATATATATATATATATATATATATATATATATATATATATATATATATATAAATATAAATGAAATATGATACTAATTATAGCAGAAGAAACATTTTATGGCCGATCAGATTTGCCTTTCGTTTTCGCAGAAATTCTGAGCTGGAGAAGTTTGTGACGGATTCATTATTCCGAGGGGTCCGTCACTCAAGAAATCCTTGTACACTTACATAAAAATCCAATTGAAAATCCTGAAAATCTTTATCTTAATAGTGTAATCTTTGCAATCAACATTACAATCCCAAAAATCATTACAATCTTTATAAAAAAATTTAAATTCTTGGAAATCTTACTTGTAATCTCATATTCTTAGACAAGTCTATACAAGTTCATTGTAACTATCTCAAGAAATCTTTGTACACTTATATATAAATCCGATTGAAAATCTTGAAAAGCTTTCTTTAATATTGCAATCTTTGTAATCAACAATGCCAAAACAATCTTGTAAAATCCCAGAAATCTTTCCAATCAACATTACAATCCCAAAAATCATTACAATCTTTGTAAAATCTCAGAAATCTTGCTTGCAATCTTATATTCTTAGACAAGTCTATGCAATTTCATAGCTACTAATTCAAGAAATCTTTATACACTTACATAAAAATCCGATTGAAAATCTTTGACAATGTCATAAAATCCCTATAAATCGTCTCGAATCTAGTAAATCCTCAACGATTTACAATCTTTGTACACTTAAAACGTCGAGTGACGAACCCCTCGCATTATTCTTATAAGCTTGAAAATAAAGGAGATTAATTCTAGGATTCTAGGCATTTTCTTAATTTTCTATAAACTTATAGATCTGTAGCTTATAGAGTCTATAAATGAACGCCTTATAGATTTCTATAAAATGGTATTCTGTGCAACTGTCTATAACTCGCTTGATTTGTAAATTCCTCTTATAAAATTGTTACACTACGATTTTCTAAGCGCCTCTCTCATAGACAACTTTGACGACATCACTGTGTTGTGGTCATGGTTCTGCTGGCCTTGTAACCCACTCGCCTTCTGGGAAGCTCGGACGCGTTCTTCGGTAAAGAATTGCAAATCCTTTTTCTTCAGAGTCCTTTTTAGTTCAGTATTTTTCGAATTTTATCTATAACGTCAATGTTACCAATGGTTATAAAATACAATTTAATAAATTATAAAATCATTGAAAAACATAGATTTATTTGAATATTATCTTCGAATATTTAAATACAATATTACAAATATTGTAAATATAAAATCAGCAAAAATTTTGTAAGGTTGTCATTAATATCTGTGAAATTTTACTTTAGAGATCCATGAATTTTTAAAAACTCCAAATGAATATACGAACTGCAGGAACTAAATAGTTATTTATAAGTGTTAAAAGTGACATTTTATTTTGTGAGATAGAAGTTTGGAACACGACGCGAAGCGGAGTGATCCAAAACTTCGAACAAAATAAAATCACGTTTAACACGTATATCATACACTATTTTTTCTACAAACACATTTATTTCATTTAAATTTGTATTAGTAAAAAAATTGACATATGTCAAATATGTCGATTTGTTGTTCCATTCGTCATTATCAAGGTAATTTACTTTTAACACTAGAATTAAAATATCGCATTTTTAATTGAAGTATGCCGTGTTAAAAATTCAATTTTTAATAGTGTTTGTAGAAAAACAATTTTAATGTTCTGATCAATATCAGAGTTATTTTTAATATTAAATACTTAATTTTATATGAAACAGTATATTATGTTCATAATTTTGATATTCCTGCAAAATATTTCAAGCAGTCTATTTTTCCGTTCTTATTCTGTTGGGAATATTTATTTTAAATAATTTGTGCTGATGCAAACATGTACCTATATAAAATAAAGGTATATGCAATAAAAGTGCGTAAATGCTTACTTTCTGTAATTCTCGTTCACTAAACTAAGTACAAAATGTAACTGTGTAATACTCTTCGTTCTAATACTAAAAAAGACAAATACAATTTTTTCGATTTCTATAAGTACTTACTGTATGACAACGCTAAAGTTATAGACGTCTATAAGTTATTTATAGAAATCTACAGTACGGATCCAGTTCCAAAGAGCAAAAACTTGTTTATTTTTTATTTTACAAAAAAATGTATTCTTGATAAAAGCTTTTGCATGTCCCGAAACGGCCAATTCAGTTTTAACCTTTTCAAATTTTCTTTTAGTTTCAGATAAAAATCGAAAATTGGTCGTCCCAAAAAATAAGTTTGCGTTGTCATGGTAATTGTTAACACAGCTTTTTTAACTAAATTTTGGTTTCATTAACTCAACAACAAAAATAATATAACCAATAACTATTCTATTCAATCCATTCACCGCCGTTTTTAACGCACAATGCTAGTCTTCGACGCAATTCCCTATAAGTTCTTCGAATTGCTTCGAGAGTTAAAGCATTGAATTAGATAAACTCGTTCGTCTTTTGACAACTTTTTCAACGATTATGGTTGATTTTCCTAACTGACAGTTAATGAAAATAAATAAATAACGGCAATTACCATGACCACGCAAACTTATTTTTTCCTCTTTGGAACTCGATCCGTGGACATACTGTATAACGTACAGGGCGTGAGCAGACACGTGACTCGAGCGACCTTGAAGTGCTTGGCATCAGCTGATTTGTGTGCTCGTGTCACTTTGACAAGAACAAGTCATTTTGACGAAACTAATGTTTTGACTTATTTTGATTTTGAACTGTTAATTTGTTTACAAATTTCAGGCAGTAAAACACATGAATTTAAAAATAGCAACATTTTTTCAGTCCAAAATTAAAATAATTCAAAATATTGGTCCTGTCAAAGTGACATTGTTCTTGTCAAAATGACACGCGCACACACGTCAGCTGATTCTAAACACATCAAGGTTGCTCGAGTCACGTGTCTGCTCGCGCCCTATATACAGACGAGTGCAGAATTGCATTTATTCTATAAAGTCAATAAGTCACTATAGAAACGGTTATAGACGTTATAGAAATGCTTAGAATCCCAGCATAAATCTGTAAATTACCCTTTTGAAATTTCATCATTTTATCCAGATTAACGGTATAGATATTTAATATTATTAGTATTGTTTAAAAGGTCGGAATTTCTGTTTTTAAATATTAGTGAGTAATAAAAATTTCAACAAGCCGAACTTCGTTTGCCATAATTCCATTTTATGTAATCTTAAAATAATTATTTAACAATTAGATATAAAAAATGTTATTACAATACTCGTCGTCATAATTTTCTTCGAATTGGCAAAATCGTGCAGCAATTAATACGTGATTTAAAATTCAGTGTATAGATGCAAATAATTTTTCCACTAAATTATAAATATTATTTACTTTTGACTTACCTGCAAATGCAACAAATAAAATTTAAATAATAATAAAATGTCCAAATACTATCACTCTCACAACACAGCGCTATTTCCAATGATAGTTCAAAAACGTCTGCGATGCCGCCAACTTGAGAATGTGATAGACGCTTAACACAATCCCTTAGCCAGAGGATACAGATAGGTGATACCGTTGTGATACGTAGGGATAAAATTCTAAGAAGCCAAGCTTCTCCGGCTTTTGCCACTAGATGGCTGTCCGCAAAACTTCACTTATCACATAAAAAAGTTACAGAATAGGGACCCTGAAGGTTCAAAAGTACATAAGTAGATTTTTTCAATTTTGTCTGAGAACAAGCCTATAATATTTGAAAGTTTATAAGCATTCGTAAATTGTACAAAAATTAAAAAAAAAACACACATGTGCACCTGTTCTCTCTCAAAATCGACAACAGGAAAGTACCCTGATGAAGGTAAAAGGTAACCGTCGATTTTGTAAGAATAAATGTTGTATGACTGATATTTTGAGTAATTCTTTACAGGTTAACACATAATAACATGCAGTATGTTTTTTAGGTGACCCAGTTATTAAATTAATCAACGAACAACATCAAGAACTTAACAAAGCATTCAAACCCGTTCTTAGTGAAACACTAAAGAAATTATTTGCATCAGCAATCATAGAGCCTATTTTGAAGCAGTTCAGTTTTTCAGATATCTTCGTTGAATGAATAATTTTTGTTTTGTATTGTAGCAATTCTTTTGTTAGTAATTAATCATGTTTACATGATGTTTCTAGTTGTAGATAATTATAAATAAATATATGTGAAACATACGTATTATTTTTAATTGTACATGCATATGTACATCTTGTTTATTAAGTAGAACTTGGATCAGTAATTTGTGTTAGTGTTATACATAGGTCTATTTTATTTTTCATTTTTAAATTTAGATGTCAAAACAATTTTAAAATGTTTCAAAAATAGCGACAAAATAGAGTGACTCTAGACGCCTATAAAAAGCACGAAATAGCGAATAAAAAGCACCAGAAATGAAGAAAAATATAAAAAAAATCTCAAAAAAACAAGGTACAAACAAATCTGACAAATAGAATACTTAATACAAGGTGTTATAAATAATAATATAATAATAATAATAATAATAATAATAATAATAATAATAATAATAATAATAATAATAATAATAATAATAATAATAATATGTTTATTAGCTTAGCTAGCTATATGATACATTCCACATGAAAAATATACATTCATTCAGGTACAAAAAATATATAAAGGCACAATCAAGAAAAGAGTATAGGAACATTTTCTATTTAATAAGTCTATTTTTAACTTCTCGTTTAAAGCTTACCATATTTAAATTCTTTATTTTATTTGGTAGTTCATTATATTGTATAAGTCCACTAAAAAATATTGACTTGTGTGTACTCACTTTATTAGTCTTTTTTATATAAAAGTTGTTTTTATGTCTAGTATCACGATTATGAACCTTATTTATAATAGTAACAGAATTTTGCAAATACAGTGGAGCATTACCAATTCTAATTTTATGTATAAAAACTAAACAATTAAATTCAATGAATGCTTCAATATTAAGCCAGTTTAATTTAGTTAACATTTGATTAATGCTACTATATCTATTGCCGTTCAAGATAATCCGCATTGCTCTGTTTTGTAACATTTGTAGTCTATGTATAATACTTTTACTACATAAACAAAGTAAAGTACATGCATAAGTAAAATGCGGCAAGATAATGCAATTGTAAACTAATTTTTTTGTTTCAATACTTAAAACATTTCTTAGTCTACACAGCACACCTATTTTTTTGCAATTTTTTTTACATATATAGTCAATGTGCGCATCAAACTTCAAACCACTATCGATAAGAACGCCAAGATATTTAAAAGTGGTAACAATTTCAATTATTTCTTGATTCATCACTATGTTATATTGTTTATCAACAAATAATACTATGAAAATTTTTAAGGGCATATATTACTGACCAAAATGAGTAAAAAAGCTTAATCAACATGGGTTGGGTTCAAAGTATATATATATATATCAGTTCCGCGCAGTATTATGTGCTTCAAATTGATTAATATGTTTATAAGGATTATTGTAAATTCTAAAATCATGAACAATCGATCTATAAGTTTTTTTTATTCCAAATATAAAAATAATATTTCGGTAACGTAACAAATTAGCCATGATCTTTGGTTATCATCATATTTCTTAAACTACTTTAAAAACAAAATAAAAATGATTTTCTAAAACAAAAACTGTAAAAATGTTACAAAAAGAAAAATTGTATTTTATTAAAAAATGCCATACCTTATTTGTGTACTCTTAGCATATTGATTTCTTGCAGTAATTGTACCAATAATAAATAAATGTAAAAATAAATGTATCTGATCATTTTCGTCTAAACTTGAATCATCATCACTTTCTACGTCATTTTTATACCACCGCATAACATTATCTTTAAAATATTTATTGATTAAGCGTAAGTATATAATTATAATATTTCTATATGCAATTTTTTAAATTTGGATCCTGTACCACTTATCTATTATTAATAAGTAGGTATAGTGATAAGTAGTAATGGTTTTGAACCACAAATTCATCTTAAAATGTCAAAGATAATATATTTTCTACAATCGAGTGGGAAATAAGATGTTCTCAAGCTCAAAATGAGTGCAGAAATAGCCAATTCTCGCACTTATACGCGAAATAATTATAAACAATTTTTGTACCTCCCGCTACCCTTGGTAAGGGAGGTATAGGGATCGTGCTAAAAATCGCATATCGAGATTTTGGTAAATGACCCACGTTTTAAGGCCCCTAGAATCCAATTTTAACATTTTCACGATGATGTCTGTATGTATGTGTGTGTATGTATATGAGGATCCTCCACTCTAACTTAAATACTATCAGTCAGAAAATTTTGAAATCTTGTATTTCCAACTTTTTCTATAATGAAAAGAGCCCATTAGATTTTGGTGAAAATCGGTTAACCGAGAATGGCACTTTACTAGAAGCTCAAAATAGTTTTTCTTCGAAAAATACCTTTAAATGTTATTTTTTCGAGATTAATGTTATCATAAAAATTAAGCTTATTCAATTTTCTATAGATTTGCATTAATACTTTTTCTATATATTATATGGATAAATTTATATAATTATCTATAATTTAAATCCCAGAGCCTATGCTTTAAACAAACAAAACGCAGTTATTCAAATGTATGTAACTGACAGATAAATGTCACTATCAAAGAACTAATCATTTCAAAATAATATAAGTAACGTTTTCAAAAGAAAAAAGTAAATAGAACAATAGAAAAGGAATTCAATACAGTTTCCAGCATAAGTAAATATGTAGGTATGTATTTAGATTAATATAAATTAACGATTCATAAAAATGTTTAAGCTAATCCTCATTTTTGGATTAGTGAATTCTATTCTATCCCGGTATTTAAAATTCAATCTTCATTTTATTATAGTTCCGGTGGCGCAATGGTTAGAGCAACGCCTCATGTCATGAATGCCCTCAGGGCTCTGGGTTCGAATCCCACTAAGGCATGGATATATGTGAATGTGAACCCACTCTGTAATTGGGATTTAATCCTGTTGAGGGGTTTAAAAAAAGGTAGTTTTTTGGATTAGATTAGACTATATTTTAAGAAATAAACTGTCAAAATTAGTGTAAAATTCGCTAATCCAAAAATAAGGATTAACTTAATCTTTTTTGTGACTAGGGCTGTAAATGGCGGGAGGTATTGTGTTGGCCACACCAGATGTTTTTGTAAAAGCAATTGACATGATCGGTTAAAAATATAGACTGATATTCTGAAAACCCGACTAAGCAAGCGACTAGCTAGTCACTTGAATTTGTTATTACGATAGTTGGGTGACTAGCTAGTTGCTTGTTTAGTCAGGTACTTAGAATACTACTATCCATTTCAGAATTATATTCAGTTGAGTTTGATTCTGAAATTTAATGCAAATTCAAAAATTTGCTGCGCTCGTTTCGGAAACTTGCACTCGTTTCAGAATGGCTAATACCAAAAGCCTTGTTTTGAAAACGGTGTTTTGAAAATTCCAAATTGCAATATTTTTTCAATTGTATAGAAAAATACTAAGAACTTTACTTATTCCGATTCATTGTACGAATGCGAGAGAAAAATCAGCTGATGCCGGGGTTCGAACTCGGGACCTCCAAATCTCTAGTCTGAAGCTCTACCAACTGAGCTACGCCAACCCTAGCATCAACTGAAATATTATCTCTCTTGTATAGTAAAGTCTAATGTGGCATCGTATCAAAGACTTCTTTTTAAGAGCTATTGACAATGATTTACGTCCACGAGTCAAATCAGTTGACGCATTTGTACAATTTATCTTAGTAGTAATTACTTAATTACACGCTTCTCTAGCATCACTTTTCAATTTAACCTTCGGTAAAATTGTCCTTAAATTATCCAAGTCGCTCGTGGACGTAAATCATTGACAATAGCTCTTAAAGAGAAGTCTTTGATACGATGCCACATTAGACTATACTATGCAAGAGAGATAATGTTTCAGTTGACGCTAGGGTTGGCGTAGCTCAGTTGATAGAGCTCCAGACTAGAGATTTGGAGGTCCCGGGTTCAAACCCCGGCGTCAGCTAATTTTTCTCTCGCATTTGTACAATTTATCTTAAGGCTCATTCACAGCTACGAAAATAAAAATAAAATTATACATAAAAATAAAAATAATGATATAAACAATAGGTTCTTATGAAAATGTTCACAGCTCTCGAAAATAAAATTAAACATAAGACATAAGCTCAAGGATTTGCAAATGTTAAATATTTTACACAAACATAAGCACATGCATAACAACTGTCATTTGAGCTGTCAATTTACATTCTGGAAAAAGGATTTAAACTTAAATATAAATAAAAAATCCGTATTAAGAAAAAGGGTCACATATATGATTACGTACAATGCGTTAAAAGGTATAAAGTTGATATTATTGCTTGTGAATTATGTATTTACTAAATGACAACTGACATGAATTTACTTTTTATTTTCAAAGCTGTGGACAGCAACCATAATGTCTTATTCATAATTTTATTTATATTTCTTAATTTCGTAGCTGTGAATGAGCCTTTAGTAGTAATTACTTAATTACACGCTTCTATAGCATCACTTTTCAATTTATTCCGATTCAATTTATACTCCAGAGTGAACATTTAAATTGTGAGCGCACGAAGTTGGACTGTGCTATCTTCGTGGACATTGTATTTGCTAGAATCAACGGTAATCAAAATAAAAATGTAAATATAAAAGAAAACTTATTAAGTTACATAAAATATACATACATATTTATATAAATAAATAATTATATCATCACGGCTTATTGCCCATTGCTGGGTGTGCCAATCTGCTGTGTACACAGATATCGGTAATGATAAAATATTTGCACCGTGAGGGCGTTTACCAGGTGTCACCTCACGGGCACTTATTGTTCAGGATTATGTATTTTTAAAGAGTACGCAGTTCTATTTTACAAGAATACTTTTATTTGTAATATTTTACATTTACATGTCAAAACCTCATAATCATATATAACAACTGAATATTTTTTTAATTCTACTTGTTCACATCTAGCAGCCAAGTAACAAAAACATTTTCAGGCCAACTTCAAACTATATTTTAAAATTTATAATCTTTACTTTTAACACTTATTGCTGGCGTGGAGAGTGCACCACAGGGGTCAATTTTGTGCCATTTAAAATTGGAACAGCCGTATGCATAAGTGCAAGCTTAAAATGGTTTTAGGAGCATTTTACGTAGTGGCCAGTAACATAATATAAAATGCTATTAGCGGGATGGTATGCATAGTTGTACTTTTACTGGTCACTACTAAATAGCCAACTTGCATTACATTTAACCTGGCAGCATTGTAAAATTTGGTTGTTTATTAAGCTGACAGCTGTCAGTTCTATATGTTTTGAGGTAGAATATCTCTTCGTATATTATTATAGCATTCTTGTTATTAGATTTTAGTTTTTAGTTGATTAGACCAGTTATATTAAGTTATATAAATTAAAAAATAGTGGTTTTAAGTGGATATACAGTTATCAAGTGCTGTCATCATATATATCAGGGAGTATGTTTATAAACGGATTGTTACATTTTAATTTGAATAGTCAGGCATTTTATATATAGAACTAAACAAAGTAAAATGGAAGAGGGCTTGTTGAATATACACGAGGAGGTGGAAGAAATAGAAGCAATACAAGAATTTATTGGAATCAATGACAAATTGTACCCTTGTCGTAAGGTTTACTAAAATCTATTAATGGTGAAATAAGTGGCAGATAATAGTTACCAATCCCATATTCAAGATACCTATTAACACCCTTATTGAATCCGGTCACATGCAGAACGGCGTTACAATCGAGCGCACATCCGAACGAGGAATGTTGTGGGAAGACTGTTTGGAATAATGAAAAATAAATTTTGATGCTTTTTTAATGGACGACAACTTCATATAGAAACGGCAATAATTGCAGTGGCTGTTTCGTATAACATTTGTGTTAATGAAAAAATCGGAGAGCCTGATGAAGAATTCGCAGATGATGAAGATAAAGAAGGCGATGGCAACATTCCTGAGAGGCATCCTTCGAAGGCAATATATTGAAAAACAAATATAATGCAAAAAACTAAAGTGTTAACAAATTTACTTATAGTTACATGTAAAACAAAGCTAAAGACAAACAAAATGTGAACTAAAATGTGAATAAATTATTCCTTTACATGTACAAATTTATTGATAAATACTAAATAAATTTAAATATTGACACTGTTTACAACTCTTCCAGTTTTTCCCTTAAAGCTGCAATTCTTGATTCTTGGTATTGTTACTCATAATTTATTTTTAATTGATGCATCTCTTCGGCACATATTAACACCACTACAACTACTTTTTTTATAACTACTAAAACCGTTGTTTATAGGTTTACCTTAAAAGTGTCTTAAACATGCGTCAGTTGGTTATTAACACTTAGTTGCCAACTAACAATTTAAATCCTACTAAATGTCACTATACATAAGGTTTTGCTTAGTGACATTTTAAAATGTTTTTAAAATGATCTTAGTGACCACTAACAAATTTATGCATACGGCTGCAAATATTTAGCGTCGGTCGGAATCGAACCCGGTTCCCCAGATTCGTGACCTGACACTTAAGCACGCGGCCACGAGACCCCATATTTATATGATAAAGATAAATTTATTAAATAAATAATTATAATAATTGAAATATACATTGAATATTCAATATTGAATTAAATGAAAGAAAAGTTAACATATATTATAAAGAATGGCCCAATCTGCCCACACAACATGCCCACCCAAAATACCTACGCAACATGCCCACCCAAACAGCCCACACAGCATGCTTACCCGAACTGCCAACGCAGATTGCCCACCTAACCTGCCCAAGCAACATACCCACCCAAACTGCCTAAGCCACAATCTGAGTTGCAAATTTTATTATAAAAAATACCACTTCCAGAAACAATACCTAACGTACTGAACTCGGATTTAGGTAGAAAGTAGTTTAGGTAGACAGAGAAAAAGGCAGACTGCCCACGCAAATTTCCTACACAACCTGCTCACCCAATCTGCCCACGCAACATTCTGAACAAATCTGTAAGTCCTACAGATATATAAATCTGTAAATATGGAACAAAATCGCAACGAAACTGCTACTCTTATGCATAATTTTATATTAATGAACAAAAATAGAACCATTTTTGTCAGATTATTACAGGTTTTCATATCTGTAAGACTACAGAATTATTCAGAATTGGTCTATAAATTTCATAGCATAACCAGATATGCTATAAGAATGGAAAGATTTTTAAGTATTATATTAAGAAAATTTTGATTGACAGATGTCCGTGTCAATGTCTGTTTGGAATTTGTACAAAATACATAGGACTGACGGAAGGTAATGTACTGAAAATACAGAATCTTTTTCTAGAAACTTTCTGTATGCAATTTATACAAAATATATAGAACTGACGGAAGGTAATGTGCTAGCCACATCAGATTTTTTAAAATTCAATTTATACTTTATAAAATATACAATTTTTCATCGCTTATGTCCAGTTAATAATATTATTATTATTATTATTAATAATAATAATAATAATAATAATAATAATAATAATAATAAAGAATATTATTAAAAATAATAATATTATTATTAATAATAATAATAATAATAACAATAATAATAATAAAGAGATTTATTTCTAAAGAGGCAGTGGTATTACTTTTACTTAATGGACCTTTTCAATTTAAAGAGATAGAAGATATTGGGATTTTCAAGTATCAAGAGATGGCGCTGATCGCATTAAACACTGGTACACTTTTTGTTGACGTGTGTCAACTTAGCATTTTTGTCAATTGTATTTCTTCAGTTTTCGTATTATTTTCTCATTTATTAGTATTTTTTATTTATAATTCAAGTACGCATAATAGAGTTTTTGTAGTCATATAGTTATAGTTACATGTACATGTCAGATGTGTACCACTGTTTGCAGTTCTAATATTTGCCGCTAGTTAGCGTTTTCTTATTTGAAAATCCCAATACGCTATGGGAATCTGCGCATAGTAAGAACAACTGAGATCTAAGGCGTTTGTTTCTAAAAAATTTAGGCGTAAAATGTGAGAATATCTCAGATAACTTTAAAAAATCGTATCGAAATAAGTTACAAAAGCTTTTATTGAAGTTAAAATGTCTAGCGATGCAAATTTTCACTGAGAATACAGGTATTTTAATGACTGCAATATTTTTGACGTTTCGTTTGACAGCCCAACTGGCAGTTGTTCGCGCCTTTTTCTTACTATTTGCAGCGATAGAAAGAGATAACCGTTAAATTGGAAAGGTCCATTTGGAGCTCTCAACATAGGTATTCGAGGAAAAATATAATCCAAAATTTCGTATTACAGACTTTTCTATTTATTGGAACAACAAATTAGATTATGTTTACGAACAATCAATCGGAAGTGATTCTTTACTTAAAGTTCTTTGCTATTTTAAACATGGAATTGACGGGAGGTTATGTGTTGGCCACATCAATTTTTTTATACCGTTAGCAATGGCATTTGATCTATCAGAAATGTAAGTCAAATGGTCTGTATCTGTTGGAGCCATTATTACTGTAAATAGAGAATTATTTATTCGAAAAATTGTTTAAAAAGTATTATAGGTCGATTCTGTACAAAACTGTAAGTCTTACAGATCTGTAAATCTGTAAAAAGTAGACAAAAACACATCTACTCTTGTTGATTAATACAAAATTATACATAAGAGTGGCAGCTTACGTTGCGATTTGGTTCATTATTTACAGATACTCAGTGCTGTAAGATTTACAGATGTGTACAGAATCGACCCGTTATTTTGATACAAAGTATATTTTATAATTGTTGAAGGGACCTACTACGATTTCGTAATATCATTACATTTGTTTGTGATTTTAATTCAGTACAATAGCGAACATTATAAAGATGTCAGTTTTATAAAACTTTCAAATCTATTTGCTCGATTACGGAACGTGCAAAATGAAATATGATTACTGAGTTATTTGCAGAATTTAATTTTCTAAAACATTTATTTGAAGCATTATTGTCTAAAATTTTTAGACCACTCTTGAGCGAGCAAAAACTGTTTTCCCATTTTAAAGGCCTATGGCTTGCTTTTCGCGTTACATCCTGTATATATCACTCTTTGTAAGGTTAGATAAATTCACAATGCGTTGTGGCTGTTTTTCGGGTTTGGAAATTCAGGAGTTCAAAACTAGTTGCGAGCAAATTTTTCGGACAATGCTCGACAAAATCAATAACAGAAAGTTACCCTGATGAGAGTATGTTTCGTGTAGGTAATTGTTGACATATAATAATACCCTTTTTTAGGCGACCTAGTTACTAAATTAATTAACAACCAACATCAAGAACCTAACAAAGTATTCAATCTTGTTTTTAGTAAAACACTAAAGCCAATACTTGCAGCAATCACAAAGGCCATTTTGGAGAAGTTTCATTTTTCAGATGTCTTCCCTGAATGAATAATTTTTGTTTTGTAATGTAGTACTTCTTTTGTTAGTAATCATGTTTGAATAATGTTTCTAGTGGTTGATAATTATAAATAAATACCTGTGGTACATATACATAACTTCCTTCGTCTATTAAGTGGAGCTTGGAATAGGTAGTAAGTTTAATTAGTGTTACAGAGGTCTATTTTAATAATCTTTTTTAAATTTAGATGTGAAAATTGTTTCAAAATCTCTCGAAAATTGCAACAAAATAAAGTAACAACACTAAGTACCTGTCATCAACAGATTAACTAACTCTTTACTTACGAAAAGCTATTTAGTTTCTTAATGTAATATACATTTTTTGGCAATAAAGAAATAAAGTAAAAATGACATTTGCAGAACTATATAAAAGAAAGATTTTATATAACCATACAGTCATTCATACTTAGTCTGTTGTGAACAAACTATAACGAAAAATGTATTTCTTTACGAGTACTGTGATTATATTAAGTATAGTTATGTCAACAACTTGTAGAACACTGCGTAAGTACTAGTTGAATTACTAATATGATAGGTACTATTTGTTTATTCAGGGCCGGCCCAAGCTACAGGCAAACTAGGCGACTACCTGGGATGAAATTGGTTTTAGGGCGCCATTTTTTGAGACTATTTTTTTGCAAAATAAATTAAAATAATTTTTCTCTTTCCCTATATACAGGGTTAGTCACGGAAGAGTTATTTTGAAAGTCCGTTTGTA
The DNA here is from genome assembly GCA_963082715.1 of Harpalus rubripes. Taxonomy (NCBI): domain Eukaryota; kingdom Metazoa; phylum Arthropoda; class Insecta; order Coleoptera; family Carabidae; genus Harpalus; species Harpalus rubripes. Next base: position 17,338,663 of record OY720455.1, read on the forward strand.
TGCAAACCAAGACACTAATGACAACAGACCATATTTAATTGTTTAATGTCAAAATGACAGAACCATCATTAGACAGGCAAAGCAATCGTGAATTAAATATTCTATTTTTTTAAGAGAGGAAGCTTAGACACTGTTGTAAATTGTATTTCGGGTTGCACACAAACGGACTTTGAAAGTAACTCTCCCGTGACTAATTCTGTATATAGTATTAGACAAAAATAAAGCGGCTCTGTAGAACCCAAAAGAAAAAAATTCTCTATATTTTAAATATCCAAAATATTTTCATAGATTCTGTGATTATTCACGAGTTATGGACACAAATCGCCTCTTCTAATTTTTGTGCCTATATAATCTAAACAAAATTGTAATAAATGAGGGGCGCAATTTACAATTTTCGCCTGGGGCGCGCTAAAGACTCAGGCCGCCACTGTGTTTATTTATTGACCGACTAGCGCTAAACGATTAATCGAAATACTGATTAACAATTCGTCAGATTTTCTATTTTTTGTAAATCATAGTAAGCAGTTAATCTGTTAGTCGGATAACCAGTTAACCAAATATTTTTAATTGTACTAATAACATCTAAGTATACTATTCTAATGTTTATGACAATACAGTAGATTATCTTTAAATCAACCTTTCTGTAGAAATTATTCTTTAAATCGAATTATTTAATTTAAACTTTCCATTAAACGAATTAAATTTGCCAATGAAATTCACCTTTCCTATAAATCCAATTTAGATACAAATATTAGACTCGTTCGTCCTCCCCTTCCCCCCTAGAACGTTTATCGATAGCATTCATGGATTAATTTACATATGAAAACTGTGACTGAGGAACCTTCGGCTGTATGTGGGTTATCCAATCGAGACGAATTTAAAAGGACCAGATTCGAATCGCAAAAAATACCGAAATTTAATACAGAAAAAAATATGTCAATAATTAATAATATTCTCTATTATTTTCATTATTCAAAAATGTTTAAAATGTGTTACTGAGTCTTGATATTGTTATGTTACAAAAATACAAAAAAAAAAAATATTAATTAAACAAAAAAAAATTGTAGACAACTTTTATATTTTCTTTTATATGGTAATTACTTCAATGACTTTGCTGCAGTTCAAGTAATTGAGATATAAATTTTGAATTTTACTATAATTGACCATTTCGTTGCTCTAGACGTATGTATACAGGGTGTTCATTTTAAGTGGTACACCATTGCTATCTTGCTATAAGAGCTACGTTAAATTAACAAACAATTTCTACTTTACTAGACTATTTTAATGAGCGTAAAATTATTGTTTTTCAACCAGTGGTTTTCAAAGTATGGAGACCAAGTTTGTTAATTTAGAAGGGATCATAAATTTTTTATTTATTTATTAGATAGGGAATTTTATTCTGAACTCAGTGATATAATATTTCCTTTCTCTCACATAACGATTTTTTTTAAAGAAATATGTATATAAAGTTTTATATTAATATGATTAAAATATCACTATAATAAGAGTGCCACGAATGAAAAAAATGAATACATGTTACTTTTCTTACATTTAATTAAAATGCCATGAAAGAAATACGTGAATATTGCGCGTTGACATGTTGACATTTATGATCAATTGACAAAAGAAAATATTCACTACTTTCTGCCAGGGCACTCTAATAGACCTTTTCAATTTAAAGAGATAAAAGATACGTGCAATGGGGATCTGCGCATAGTAAGAACAAAGGAGATTCATAGCGATTGTTTCTAAAAAAAATAGACGTAAAATGTTAGAAAAATCTGAGACAACTTTAAAAAAACATATCAAAATAAGTTACAAAAGCTTTTATTGAAGATAAAAAGTCTAATGATGCAAATTTTCGGTAAGAATACAGGTATTTAATGACTGCAATATTTTTGACGTTTCGTTTGACAGCCCAACTGGCAGTTGTTGGCGCTATTTTCTTACTATTTACAACGATAAAAAGAGATAGCCGTTAAATTGAAAAGGTCTATTCTATGTAAAAAAAATTAACATGTATTCATTTTTTTCATACGTGGCACTCTTAATATAGTCATATTTTAATCATATTATTAAAAAAAATATATGCATATTTCTCAAAAATATCGTTATGTGAGAGTAGGAAAATATTATACTTTAAATTTAGAATAAAATTCTCTCTTAAATAAATAAAAAATATATGATCCCATTTAAATTAACAAAGTTGGTTCCCATAGTTTGAAAACCACCGGTTGACAGAAATTAATTTTACGCTCATTAAAATAATCTAGTAAAATAAAAATTGTTTGCTAATTTAACCGACCTCGTAGTTCTTATAGTTCTCGAGTTTAGAGTATATATATATATATATATATATATATATATATATATATATATATATATATATATATATACATATATATATATATATATATATATATATATATATATATATATATATATATATATATATATATATATATATATATATATATATATATATATATATGTACAGGCTGTTTCGTTTAAAACAACCAGCGCTTTTTTGGACGAACTAATGACTTTAGAAAAAAATGTTATATACAAGAAATGATCAAGAATAGGGGGCTAATTTATTAATTATAACAAACCGACAATTCGACCAGTGGTTCTCAAGCAGCAGAATTGGTATCCTATATAATTTTTTAGCCCATTAGATACAGATTTTTTTTTTTTATTTCAATGATATAAATATGGTATAGGGTTGTATAACAATTATTTCGAGAAAAATAGTATTAAAAACACAGGTATTGATACGTCTGTTGGCTAGTTACGCTAGTAGTAAACCCATTTTTTATTACATTATTTCTAGTTTTTAATACCATTTTTCTCGAAATAATTGTTATATAACCCTATGCTATATTTATATCGTTGAAATCAGAAAATAATATTCTATTTAAAGGGCTAAAAAATTATATAGGGCGCCATTTAAAAAAATATAATTTTGTTCTACCGTTTGAGAACTACTTGTTAAATATTCGATTTGTTACTATTGATACATTATCCCCTTATTCTTGATCATTTTTGGTATAAAACATTTTTCTCTAAAGTTGTTAGTTCGCCCAAAAAAGCTTAAAGGAAACACCCTATATATATATATATATATATATATATATATATATATATATATATATATATATATATATATATATATATATATATATATAGGTATATATTCGTTTTATAAAGAGTCGACCATTATACATATCTCGGTAAAATGGAATAAACGACTAGTGTAATTGATGGGCTGAATAAAAAATAAGCACGCTCGCAGGCGTTATTTTTTATTCATCCAATTCATTTCCCTATTTTAATTTTTTATATTTTACAGCAAGTTATATTAAAAAATGTAGTGAAACTGATCCAAACATCAATGAATGTATTAAGAAGGAAGCCAATGACATGATTCCTAAAATCCAGCATGGTAAAAAACACTTTTTATTTTGTTAATTTTGTCCCATAAAATTCTATGAACATAATTAAAAGAATTGTTTATATAGAAATGTTTTGTTGTTATTGAAAGCATCTTCCATCTTGCTACGCAGCTATGTAGGTACATGTTTATAGATATAGTACATTTGGTTCAAATATTTTCATCTCTAGTAAAACTTTTTGTTAATTTTACTATCAGTTAAAAAGAAAAATATCGCATCGAAAAATTGACAAATGTATAACTTTTACATTTTATGCTATAATACCGATGATATATTTTTCGTTTAACTGACAGTTAAGTTAACAGATAGTTCAGCCAGAGATGAAAATGCCGGACCATAATATTACTTTTTAGGAGACAGAAAATTCCGAATTCCAGACTTATCTCCATTAATAGTTGATAGGATTGATACAAAAATTTCTCAATTGAATCTTATACTGAGAAATATTAAAGTTTATGGATTAGACAAAGCTACGATGAGATCAGTACAGTAAGTATACAATCAACCTTTTTCAAATATTTTTGATGTGGCAATTTTGTTCATACGAGTATACAAGGTCTTCAGGATAACGTCCGACATTGAGATTTCGAGAACTATAAGAGATACGAAGTCGGTTATATTAAGAGACCACTTTAATGGTGTTTCGTTATTTGCGAAAAAAAATGCATAGGTCTCTAGATATAGGCGAAAATGTAAATTTTGCAGTTTTTTTTTGCAAATTACTATTAAATGTAAAGGAATACTGGATTTTAATTTGCATATCTTTAAGGCACTTTTTATGTTCTTTCGAATGGCGATGCTGAATTATTTTTATTACTGTTGATTTTCGAGTTTTGATGTCAAAATTTTAATTTTTATATGGATGCCATATTGGAAAGTTACACAATTGAAATGATATTAGCTTTCCAAAGATGTATATGTCTATGTTCATTTGTTGTAAACGGAAAAAAGCAACAAATTTATAGGTTGAAAACAATGGTTGTTCCAATGAAACAAATGAAATAATCAGTCAGGTATCAGTTTTGTTTAATTTTAAGTATATACAGTTGGACTTCTTTAATCCGAACTAATAATTGCATAGATTGATCCGGATTATTGAAATGTTCGGATTATTGAACAAGTTACAGAAAATATCAATTTTCTTAATTCTCTAAGAATTTAGACATTTTCACAATAAAACATGCTTTATTTTCAAATATAAAATTTTAAAACAACTGTGCCTACTACATATAATTAACAAAATAAAGTCCGTAGTGTAGGCATATTACATAAATCTATATTAAAGTCAATAGTAAACCTAAGAAACTGAAATATTCGGTGATTTTGCTCTGTTTAATGTTCTTTTCTTCTGCCTTTTTGGCTCATTTTTCATTTCCGATGACTGCCTCTTTGTGTTTTACATATCCTGGTGTCTACATCTTCGTCGGAACTTGATTCTTCTAAATATGTTCCAAAATATCCACATCATTTGTGGATTCGCATGATTCTTCATGTCCGATAGCTCATTCAAGAGCTTCTTGTCGTGTGACATCTTCAGAAACTGGGTTTATTAACCTCGTTTATTTGTCTTTCTATACCCTTCAATTCCATTCCATCCCTCCACTGTAACAGTGGAAGATTATCGTATTCAGTCCAACCATCATCAAGAAGTGGTGTAAGAAGTTTAGTCCAGGACTTTTGGAGCAGTTCTTAGAGAATATGAAATCACCGTGAATTATTTGGTTTTAGATTAGAACTAATAAAAATATACAAGAACATCTAATTATACGAAACTATTAAAAAGTTAATTTGTTATTTACGATTATTTTATATACTAGAATTATTTTTAGATCATCTTATTATTTTTTTTGTTTTATTACGTCAATAATTTGCATTGTATTCAAATTCAATATAAAAAAATCATTATATATTCAAAAAAGAAGTACAAATTTCCCGTGAAACTATAGCAAAAAATTCTTCCTGACAAACATTTAAAGCAGGTACTAATTAAGTCTTCTAAAAATTTTAAACTAGAGCAAAAAATTTAATAAAAAATAAAAGTGCGACAACGCTAATTATTAAAAACATGTCAATGATCTTATAACCGTGCACATTATGTATATGGTGTCAATTAATGATGAAAATTATTAATACCAAATGTACGTACATAATAAAACTTACATATGATTAGGTACATATATTTTTGTACAGCCAATTATAAAATATGCTTTTTTATATTTTGCGTTCATAATGAAGTCATTACAAAACCCAATTACGTATCGAAAGAGCCTTCATTTCGTTACACACTTTTTTGTTTTAGAATATTGGTACTAGATGACATTTACTTATATTCATAAATCAGAATTGACATGACCTTTCAAATAATTGAATAAATGCCAATCCAAATTTGCCCAAATCAACTCAATTTAATATAGCAGTTTTTTTAAAAAATATTTCAGTATGTACAAGACGCAAAATATAAAAAATAGTATAAAGGTCTCATTTAATAAGACCTTGTTTCGCACTTGTCATTTAGAAAACGAGTCCTGCCGAGTTTTGACATGTGCGAAAAAAAGCATGTCTTATATAAAACTCGTTCTTTGATATACTATTTCACATCTACACTAAAAGCGTGAAAAAAGTGCCATAGCGTCTAATTTTTTCATCTGTTCGCGTTAAAAAACGCACATCTTCACGCTTTTACGGGCCTATTCTGTAACTGAGAGGTTAATTTTCAACAACTGGTTAAAAATTATAATCAATCAATTATGTTGACATATAACAAAAAATTGGATTTTTAGTTGTCAAATCAATATCTATTGGATAGATTTTTTTACCAGTTGTTAAAAATTAACCACAGAGTTACAGAATAGGTCCGTTATTGTGTTAAAAAATACATATTTTATGAATCTAAAAAATGTACTTTTTTAACAGACGTACACAAATAGAATTTTTTATACGATGATAAAATTTAATTATCGACTCGCCAAACACTTTCCGCTCGTTGATAAAATAGAATTTTATAATTTTCAGTTACAACAAAGAAGCACAAACAATAACTCTCGAAATATACATTCCTGAAATAGTTCTGAAAAGCACATATACCATGAATGGCCAAATATTTTTCTTACCAGTGGACAGTAATGGCCCAATGGAAATCAAAATGAGTAAGTTAAATTTTGTTTATGCATGTTGCATGGACCATTTCTATATTATACGACACTGTCTTGATCACTGTCTAGTGAATGACTACAAAACTTTCTGTATGCATACCGTAATGTTACGAGTTATATTAATTAATCTGCAAATCTAATCTAGTAGCCTCCCGAATTTTGGTATTACATTTCTTGATAGAAAAGCCTACTTTGTTTAATGGTATTTTAAATGTCTCCCAAGGCGTTCTATAAGTTACTGAAACCATTTCCTCACGAGTGCAACTTTTAAGTATATATCGATGAAGATTTGCAGTATTCAAGAACGAACCATTTTCGTTTTGCAAATTTCTTATTTTTTTTTCGCAATAGTATTAAGAACATAAATACTTCATCTTTGTCCGATTACATGATTTATCAATGCCTAATGGGGGGGGGGGGGGTGTATGGTCAACCACTATTATTTTTTTGTTATTTTAACAGAAATTTCGTTTAATTTTGAAACAATTCATAGTATTAGCTAAAAAGTCATAATTAATAATACGCTATGCGAGAAATAAAACAATAGTAACACTGAAAAAAAATTCAAATATCTCGCAAAGTAATGGACCTTTTCAATTTAACGGCTATCTCTTTCTATCGTTGCAAATAGTAAGAAAATGGCTCGAACAACTGCCAGTTGGGCTGTCAAACGAAACGTCAAAAATATTACAGTCATTAAAATACCTGTATTCTCAGCGAAAATCGTTAGACATTTTAACTTGAATAAAAGCTTTTGTAACTTATTTCGATAAGATTTCTGAGATATTCTCACCTTTTACGTCTATTTTTTTTTTTTTTAGAAACAAACGCCATAGATCTCAGTTGTTCTTACTATGCGCAGATCCTCTTTGCGTATATCTTCTATCTCTTTAAATTGAAAAGGTTCATTATTTAAAAAAAATGTTTTTTTTATCTTAATCTTTATTTATTGAGTAATACTTTAAGTATAAAGTGTACATTTTATTATTTTTTTTATGGTGGAGAACCCTATTGTTGTGCGAGCTCCAAGATTTGTTTATGGCATTTATCGCTTGTCTCACTCGTCAACATGGGAGGCTCAGCAATACCTATACAAATAATAAATAAATATTACAAAATTTAATGTTACGTTGTGTGGTTGGAAACACTTAGTAATAATGATATTCATAATAATTCGGTCGGTTTACAATTTCATCAAATTATAGAATCTACACAAATGGTTAGAAATTTCTACCAAATTCTTTTGGCTACTTTAAATACAGGCTTAAAACTTTAAAAAAACTATGGGCCAAATTACTTTAAGGGTCATCTTCTAGTCCCGATTTAGCTTCTACCTAGACCCTTTATTTTTGGCACAATGAAAAACGACTTCGTAAAAATACAGTGCGTACAATAAAACGTATTTTGGAAGACATAATATGGGACAATACTCATAGAAAAATGTGCAGGGCTTAGGGATACAATGTATAATAGAATTAAAGCTGGTATTACTAATAAAGGCAATGTAACCCAATATTAAATGGTGGAATTCTTGAATAAAATTATTTTTTTAAGTTTAAATTCTATATTTTAAACTACTGGAAAGAAATTTGTAGAAATTTGTCACCGTTTGTGTAGGTTTTATAACTTGTTTGTTGAAAAAATAAACTGGCCGAACTGTTATGAGTTTGGGCTCGTATATTTATGCAATTCTTTTTTAGATGAGACCATATTCATCGACACCCTAACCTTTGATAATTTACATAGAAACAGCAAGGATAATATAAAATTCTTGGATTCGGCTCTGGATTATAAATACAAGGCAACTACAATGCGTTTTGACAATTTATTTAATGGAAATAAACAATTAGGTCAGTACCTATTTCCTTTATATTTATTTTTTGTACATTTTTTTGCAAAAAATATGCATAATATACTCAATAGTTATACAACAAGAGGTTCGAAAATAATCGAATATACAGTTCAGAGGACGAGATGTGTTTTCAGATACACATCGAGTCCACAAACTGTATATGCAGATGATTTTCGAAGCTCAAGTTGTATATTATGTTAAGACTATACAACGAATCAACCAACTATATTTTTACGAAATATTATAGCTATTAACATACCTAGGAATGTTATGTAAATCATAAATGCCGCAGATATCTGTTTGAAATCCGAGATCGTAAAGCGAGGATTTTAAGATATCTAAGGCTTGTTATGATTCATAACATCCGTGGTTTGTTCAATAGTTTATCGGTTTTAGAAAATGAGAACGTTATTAATAAATATTATTACTTTCTCAGTAATGGACTAATGCTATAGAATGCTACAGTTAACAAAACAATTATTTTGACATATGTGAATATGACAAATATTTAAATTATGTACTTTATTCCTCATGTTTATTATTTTAGAATAACCGTATTTAGATCGTTAGACGATATCTGTATGTATTAATGAAGAGCATTATATTTTCATTTTATTTTATTTTCATTTTGTAGACCGTTGTTGACAAGTCAGTATGGTAATAATATTACCGTACAGATACAGATATTACTTACGAGTAGTTACCAGCCTACTTTTGTATATGTAAACAATGAATTAATATCCTGAAACCGGTAAAAAATATTACTTGTTCATTTATATCCATGAATGATATGATTACATTATGATTCATTTGTTTGCGACCGAAACACAACTTAGCAACGCAAATAATTAATATAGTAAAAATATTTTTACTGAGGAGGCACGTCATCAAAACATTACAAAATGAAAAAAAAAAAAACTGTAGCAATGGCCGAGTGATGTTTATGTTTAGGAAAACGAAGAAAATAAATACGACTTTTTGCACACTTAGAAAAGTACATTTTAATTAAATTTACAATTATTTTAATGTAACATAATTTAATTAAAATAATTGTAGTTCATTTTTTACCAATGGTTGGCATTACTGGATTTGAAAATTTATACATTTACATGACATGCATTGTCGGTGTGGTGTTCTGTCATTCGTATGACACTAAATTTTATAGGTTATGTTTATATTGAACAAAAGTCGTGAGTGATATTAATGAATAAAAGAGAGAATTGCAACAAATATTACTGATTTTTTATGGATTAGGCAGGTAACTGCAAGTAGAAGAGGATAAAAGCGGTATTTGCCTCATTTACCTTCTTTATTTCAGGATTGTAAGAATGAGTATCGTACGTAAATACAATTATGCAATACACATTACATTTTTTAAAATTAAATTAGAATACTATGTAAACCTAGCAATTTCGTGACGTCATTATCTAGTTACAAACTATGATGACGTGCCTCCTCTGCATAAATATTTTTACCTCTCGCTAAGAGAGGTATTGAATTCATGCTAAAAATCGCATATCCAGATTTTAGTGAATAAGTACGTTTTACGGTCCCTAGAATCCGATTATAACATTTTTACGATGATGTCCGTATGTGTGTGTGTGTGGACGTGTGTGTGTGTGTGTGTGGATGCGTGTGTGGATGTGTGGCTGTTGTATCCACGATTTCTCAAATACTAAAAGACTTAAGACATTTTTAACTACGGATTCCTCAATCTAACAATAATGGGAAGAGTTGATTAAGTTTTGGTAACAATTGGACAACCGGAAGTAATAGTTACAAGAAAAAAATTATCTAAATATTAATTATCGAAAATTTATGTAAATACTTATATTGAAGAACGTTAAATTCTTTATTCGATAAATATAAATTCATTATTATATCTTCTATAGATTTAGAGATAAAGAAATGCATATAAAATAATTTGATGTAAAAATTCTCAGATCAAACTATTTCAAGGCAAAAATTCAAGTGTTTGTAATTGACACATAAATGTCACTTTCAAAAATATTTGTATGCCACTGTCAAAAATATTTGTACATCATTATGAAGATCATGAAAAAAAAAGACAACAACGCAAAAGAATATACGTAAAAAAGAATATAAAAGGAATTTGCGAAAAAATGACGAATATAAAGAAAAAGAAAAGGAAAGTAGAAAAAGAAAATTTAAGGATATTGAATATAAAGAAAATATATGTATTGTACATAATTTATATTAAAATATACAATAGATTTTGCAAATATATGTGAGAATTATTTTGTAGTGAGATATGAATATATGTATTTGTATTTAAAAATATTTTTCGTTTTATGCGTACAACCAGGTAAAATATCTGGCGAGAGGTTATGTGCTGGCCACATCAGATTTTTACTATAGTAATACAACAAGAGGTTCGAAAATAATCGAATCTACAGTTGAGATGACGAGATGTGTTTTCAGGTAACACATCGAGTCCGCAAACTGTATATTCAGATGATTTTTGAAGCTCGAGTTGTATATGTTAAGACTATACAACGAATCAACGAACTATATTTTTATGAAATGTCAAAAATATTACTTGTACATTTATATCCATGGATAATATGATTCATTTGTTTGCGAACCGAAGCACCACTATGCTCTATTCCATTTAAGCCATTCAGTAGATGGCACTGGCAACAGCGCAAATCTGAAGTAGCCGAAATTACATTGGGTAAACTTGTTTCTTGTCTCTAATTTCAGCCAATCAGAGAGGTCAAAACTATTCCCTATGCTCCTCAATACTAAGTGGCTTAAATGGAACAAGGTATAGTTGTGTTTCGCGAAACAGAACTTAGCAACGCAAATAATCGATGTTATACACTATACAGCGTAACTAATAAAAATTGAGCTATCTGAGTGGTCCATTTTCCGATAATTTGTATTGTCGTAGTTTATTGTTTTACTGAATATTTTACATATTTTTTCTTTATAAACATTGATTTTTTTGCATTTTTCATTGATCTAAATAGAATTATATTTGTTTTTGTTCTGTTAGGTGCGGTATAAGTATAAATCATGTATTAAATAATGTTGCTTACCTGTCAACGTATTTCTGAAGTAGGAAAGGTTAACTAGTCGAATATTTAATATTAATATTCTTTTTATAATTAGTAATACATTGACGTACCTAGTTTAGCTTTTTGTGCCGCATATATTTTTCTAAGAAACTTTTTATATACTCGTATTATTCAATACTTATATAATTTTGAGCAATATTAATAATGTAGGAAAATTACGGAGGAGCCAGTCTTTCAAGTAAATTAAATAAATAATTAAGTTTCTCCTCCGTTATTTTCCTACAAAAATTAACTATCCAGTCAGGCAACGTTTACTCCATTAAAATAAAATAATGTATTACTTTCCGAAAAAGCGAAAATCATAATATTTATAATGTACACTATCGAAATACATAGGTAACCATATTTTTCAAGGACTAAACCGGGACGCTACAAAAAAAAACAGCAAATGCAAATCAATTACCAAATGCAGTAATACAAAAAGTTTTATTTTCATAGTTCAAAAATACATTTTTGTTTGCTTTTATTCTATTATAAAATTATGTACAAGTTTCAACAAGATTTGTCTTAATTAGAAATAATTTAGCGATGGCGGTAATGTTCATTCTACTTTTTCCGTTACAGTGGTTTGACTTGTGTGAAAATAACCTCTCTGTTGATGCAGTCGTCCTCGGCAAACAAAGCAACCCAATAAGTAAATGGAATTGTTTTAGAGGAGTTCAATTGTTTTCAAATTTTCAAATACTTTCTTCCATTTATTTTCAGGTCATAATATCATTTTTAAATTTTCATATATTAATTTCCAAATATGATTTTAATACTGCATATCCACGTTTCAACAATCACCAAACATTAGAAAATATATTTCTTTGGTGAAACATCGTGTAGATATAGAATTAGCTTAAACTTTTTTGCGAATCGTTAATTTTTATTAATCTAAATACATACCTACATATTTACATATGCTGGAAATTGTATTGATTTCCTTTCCTATTGTTATATTTACTTTTTTCTTTTAAATACGTTACTGTTATTAATTTGAAATGACTAGTTCTTCGACAGTGGCATTTATCTGTCAGTTACATACATTTGAATAAGTGCGCAACCAAGGAGTTTTATTTGTTTAAAGCGTAGGCTCCGGGTTTTAAATTATAGATAATTTTATAAATTTATCCATAAAATATGTAGAAAATGTATTAATGCAAAATTGTAGAAAATTTAATTATCTTTAATTTTTATAATAACATTAATCTCGAAAAAATATCATTTGAAGGTATTTTTCGAAGAAAAACTATTTTGAGCTTTTGGTAAAGTGCCATTTCCGGTTATCCGATTTACACCAAAATTTAATGGGCTCTTTCCAGAACAGAAAAAGTTCGAAATACAAGGTTTAAAATTTTTCTGAATGATAGTATTTGTGTTAGAGTAAAGAATCCACACACACATACATACATACACACATACATACACACATACATACACACGTACATACACACATACATACACACAGACATCATCGTAAAAATGTTAAAATTGGATTCTAGGGACCTTAAAACGTGGTCATTTACCAAAATCTCGATATGCGAGAGTAGCGGGAGGTAAAAAAGATAATAATTTAGTAGAAACCGGGAAATTACAAAACCCTGACGGGACGCCGGAACAATCTATGAAATCCGGGATTGTCCCTGCCAAAGCTGGACGAATGGTCACCCTAGAAATACAGAATGTCCAGAATATCCTTTTGAACATGGTGATTTCTATAAGAGATAAACGAAGTCGGTTAATTTAGATAAAAATAATCCCATTAGGGGGAGTACGTATTGTTTATCTAAGATAAATACGTAAGTCACTAGATATTGACAAAAGTGTAAGTTTTGCAGTCATTTTAATTTTGAATAACTTTGAAGTATAAAATAATACTGGATTTTGATTTGTACATCTTTAATGCACGTTTCAAGGTCTTTCGAATTGCGAGGCTAAATTTTTATTATGACTGTTGAACTTCGAGTTAATGCCAAGGATTTAATTTTTATATGGAAGCGATATTGCACAGTTACACTTTTTTGCTTTCCAACGATGTAGTGGCTGCTCTTCACTATATAAAGGTAGGAGCTGCATTTACATAAAAAATATTCACAAGGTAAACATAAACGTTTTGATTAAAAAAAGTAACTATATATATATATATATATATATATATATATATATATATATATATATATATATATATATATATATTATGTTTACAAAATAAAATAAAGACAGAAAACAATATCATTATTATTTCACCATAGAATAAAAACTCGGAATCTTACGGATGCTACTATGATCTATTATAATCTGCGATCTGGCAAGCTGTGGCTGCGAGAAGTACAGCGCGCTCCCTTCCACTTTGCCTCGTTGCATCTTACACCGCGCAGCAAAAGCAAGACAATGCCCCTCTAAGAACAAATGTTCACAATTCAACTGTGGCACAGCTCACGGCTTCATACGTCAAATGATAAGTTTCAGGCACATGTTTACGCATCGATTTAATGCAGGAAGCTGTGCCGACTCAGATCACACGTTAAACATATTTTATCGTGTTACTTGCGCCGACACAAGCCACACGATCATTTCATAAATCTCTTTACTTCGTACAAAGCATATAAATATTAAGATATTTAAATTGTAGGTGCACATACTAACAATGAATGTTAAACATTAATAATGTTATTATAAATAAATTATTACTAGGTGCTGCAACTCCACAGCTCCTGCCACGAGCCGCCAGTGCAACGATGTCCAATTATAACCAAAATCTAAACAACTTTTTGTTTAGATGTATATAAACGTGAAATACCAAAACCTGTAATTTTTGAAACCATAGTAGGTGAAGCTATCGGCGATAAAATAGTATATTAGGCAGAGAAGTGTATGATTTTTTTTCCGAGGAGTAAGTACAATACGACGAACAAAAACATTACAGTTCCCTGACGTGATGTATACTAATTTTTCCACGATCGGGAGAGAAAGTTGGTTTCAGCGGAAATTTTGTGCACTTTCTCTCCAGGGAATTAGTTCTATATTCTTTCGTTTCAGCGAACAGGGTATAGTGGTCGACTGCATGACTCGTTTTTTAAAGTTGGGCAACAAACCAAATTATTTAAGACATGAAACAGCACACATTTTGGCATGTCTGAGACTCCACAACGGCTATTTCGCGTACGAGTAGTGATGCACGCGAGGCGAGACGAGACGTGAAATATAAAATATCGGTCTTGTCTCGTTTTCGGATCTGCAATCTCGATCTCGCTCTCGTTCTCGCATATTTTTTTGGGTCTCGTCTCGCGCGAGTTTCGCTGTATAAATAAGCGCTTGCGCACTACGTATTTACCTCAGTATTTACGTATCACTTGAACTACAAAAGACAAGTTCACACCAATCCTTTCGTCTTCCGTGTATCTACAGTCGTATAACTATAATAAAGAGACGAAACACTAAATTCTAGTCACCAAATTATTTCAATACGAACATCTGTTAATACATTCTGTCATCAGTAAAACTAATTAAACATAAAAAAAATTGTAACTAAAAGTTTCTACACTTTATCATTAACTATATGCTACTATTTAAGTAAGATTTACTCATAAAAAAACGCTACACTGGGAGCCCGATGGCAACCAATCACTCCGCTTTACTCCGTGTTGGCTCCTACCGACGCTTAATATAAGATCCTTTACTTTTCCGGGACGACAAGGATTTTATTAACCGTAGTTTTAACTGGGATGAAATGTTGGAGAAAAACTAGTTCTATTAGATGCAAAACCGATTTAGTGCCTATTTTGCATTTCCTCGCTCTGCGACCGATATCATTCGACTCTAGATAGACTCAAAAAAATATAGTCAATTCGTATAATTTTCACATTCACCTGTTCTATGCACGAATTACCGTTGACTCCACACCCTGTACGGTGCATTTTTCATTGAATTTATAAATCAAAGCTATAACGTTACAAATACTTTTTATTGCGAGACTCTCGCGAGAATCTCACGAGATTTCTCGTTTATCGCAGTTGTTATATCGATCTCGCCTCGAATTTTAAATTGCAATCTCGCTCTCGTTCTCGTCTCGCATAATGCAACGAGACGAGACGAGATGCGAGAGTACTCTCGTCTCGTCGTGCATCACTACTTACGAGTGACTTCAAATAACCCCAGAGAAAAAGTCTAGAGGTGTTAAATCACATGGTCATGGCGGCCAATGGGCTACTTGCGGTCCATCTTTTTATTTAATATTTGCATTATTAGTAATACCACTAATGCGGTTTAGAAATTTGAAATTGACGTATATCGTTTCATTTTGTTATGACGATGTTTGAAAGTAGCGGTAGTGGGGGGTAAAAATACCACAGAAACCAGGATTATTTCGTGGTTACCGTGGTCCGACTTTTTACCAACTTTTTTCAGGAACCGCGTTCCAAATAGAAACCGGTAAATAATTTCAGGACTTACAGAACACAAAACCGTAAACCTGATCGAACCGGTTGCGTTACGGAACATTCTAATAATTTGTAAATAAATTGAATCCTAGTAAGTAGGTATAACTACTAATTTTAAATCTCTTTTATTTTCAGGCGACTCCGTGAATCGTCTTTTGAACCAAGAACAAAACGTTATTAACAAAGATTTCAAACCAATATTCATATCAACAATCAACACTGTCCTTACTTCAATTGTTCGGCATGTATTCCAGGGTTACCACCATTCTGATATCTTTGCACCTTAGTTTATAAAGTCACTAATTATTCGTCATGCACCTTGTCGAATGAAATAAAAAAGTTGATTATACAAATTAACGCTGACCAGAGGCAAAAAATGTTTTGAAGGACCGTGAGTCGTATATAATCTGGATGGGAGGTACCTAAACATTTCATTCTTCTATACAAGATGAGGAGTGTAGTTTGTGTGTTGGTTGGTGTGTTCAGTTTAACAATAGCTAAGGATATACGTATGTATTTATTTATTATATTTATTCCTTTATAAAATATTAATAGTGAAAGTTGCGCAATATTTATTTATGTACTAAAATGTCAAAATACTATTTAAAATATATTTTTATTATTTATATTTAATTATTTATTGTATAGTACATATTTAGATTGCAATATAAAAATATTTAATTAGTGGAAGCATGCAAAATTATGTATAATGAAATATCTCAGCTTTCAGTTTATATTTTATTAATCTAGTATCTTTTGTCTTCTACACAGAAAAACACAGACGAATGTAAATTAATTATTCAATAGGTACATATTGAAATGACATATACTAATCTACGTTAGATATTATTTACAGCGTTAAAAATTAAGTAATAATTAAATAATATTAAAATAACCTTTTCAACAACTGCCCCAAACTTGTTCCTTTAAAAATAAAATAAAAAATAAATTATCGAATTTTGAAAAAATTATTTTCACTTGGTGATCAGTACGGCGAGTACATACATGTCATGCCATTCCGATATGTATGATATGACTAGCGAATGAAAGTTGACGTTTAAATTATTTTATAGATGTGGTTTCTTCTGAAAACATTTCCCTATATTTGATTTGAAATTAAACTGACCCTTATGTATTCCGTTACAGAAGTTTAGAATTGTACTCAATATCAGGAGACATTTAAAATGACCTTAGCAACAGGATTCAAGGATGTATTTAAAAAATTTAATACCGCAAATTCTGGTTCGTTTGTCTCAAGTGTAAGCAACCCTCGAGTCGGAATTACTGTTAGAGGAAATTAAAAATAATCCTATTTCAAAGAATTACCAAACTAAATAGTTTAAAGGTCAAAATATTTTGTTATAATCAACATAAACGAAAAATGTTTAATAGTACATTAACATACAAGTATCGTAAGACTTGATGTTAGTGCACGCGTCGTTCTTAGTAACGAGCGGCTTGCCGCGTGTTTTCTAAGGCGGCAAGTGCGCTTAAATGTCTTATGAAACGTATATTTTATACTATTTTTTCTATTTTGGTCATTTTTTCAAAAAATCTACATTATTTCGTATCCAGGAATTTCAATTTCGGTTGTTTAATATGTACTTTATGAAACTCATTTGGATGTCATAAAGAATTACTTTATGACATCCAAATGGGTTTCATAAAGTACATATTAAAGAACTAAAATAGAAAAAATATTTTAAACGCACCCCTGTTTTCATATTCAAGTGCCCTAGTCGACCATCTATTTTAAGCAAGACATAGTAATGTATTTCTGTGCTTTCCTAGTCCAGTATTTAAATGGGTTCATGCAAGAATTTCATACCTGAATATTTTATACAATTCTATTCTTCTCTAGGGTTTCAAAATAAACCAAATCTATAATATAATTTAAACGTCAACTTTCATTCGCTAATCATACCAACCTCAAATTGAGAATCCCGCTGTATATTAATTTTTAATAAAAACGCAGTACTGTGTTTTTTAAACTTTAAAAAATGTTTAGTAAAAAGAAATATAAGCACATATTATTATTTAAAAAATTACAGAGGAAAAATATTTAAATATGATTTTTGTAAAATTTTAAATATTTCCAAAATATATAGTATTTAATAGTTACGTTAAAAATTTTAATTATGTATTTATTTATAAATGTATACATAAGCTTATAGTATTAGTGTTAAGAGAGTTAAGAAACAGGTTCTCAATGTTTGACATTGAACTTTTTTATTAGTTTATTTCGAAACAAGTATAGACGTTTTACAGTAATTATATTTCTTCTTATAAATATAATTACTTCTTTTATTTTTAGAGTATTTATTTATTTAATAATTTATTTATAAATGAAATGTACCTGTATTATATATAATGCTATAAAATAATTGGGTACAACATATTTTAATAATATTATAACTGTATGTATTTATTTTGTGAAAAACTAAATAATAAAAATTGAATTTAAACAATTATTAATCAAATTATTTTTTTATCTTAATTCCTTTAAATCAATGTATAATATCTACTTTTTGCAGTAATTCAATAGTTTTCTAAATTTTATAATATAATAAAGTTATGTAACATTTTTTAAATAAATTCTAATAAGAAACAATTTGTACAATAAAATGTTTATCCTAAAAATATTAATTGCACGAAATAACATTAAAAAAGTTTGTTTAAAATTTTTCGTAAGTACCATTTTGGTAAATTAAATGCTTTCAATAATCTGTAATTATCAAATAATTGATGTAAAGTATAAAAAAAAATATTACTGAAAATGTGGCCCGGTACTAAAAAAAAAGTTGCATTATTTTGTCATATTATGAAAATATGACTAATTTTAAATGAGTCTGTACCAAAATATTTTTAAAATATAAATATTTTCATTCATAATTTTAATAAAAATGATTAACACTATAACGTTATGAAGTCAGAGCTGTATTTTTGTATCAGTGTATCGAGCGAAAAGAATATAATTTTATATGTAGTTCTATTTTACATGAAAATGTATGAAACATTTATCATTATAATTAAAATAAACCATATTTATTTAAAATCTTTATAACAACAAATTTTTTCTTTGACAAGGTACAACTATAGTTTTCTGAAAGTGACAGCTGTCACTAGTTAACCCTCCTTGGCATCAATTTTCGGCAGAATTAATGACATGGACAGATTTAGTCAGTAGGCGAATTAAAGTTGCAGATATGACGTCACACAAAATTAATTAAATTTAAAAAAATTATATTTCAAAAACTATACACATTTGGAAAGTGCAACAAACGCTAAAATTCATGATTTTATTAAATTTTCAGAAAAAAAATGAGTACCGGACCTTATTGAAATTTCAAAATTGACCTTGCATGATTTCCAAAACATTTTAATTTAAAATTTATCAGTTCTCTACAAGATATTGAAATTTTCGATGATCTAAAAATTAATGGACAAACAGACATGGCGACCTTAATACTTGAATAAATTAAAAACGGTTACATAAGTATTGGAAAATTTAGAATATTTAATCAGCTCGTTCAATTTCTATAAGGCAAAATGTCTTGGCAAAACACATTATGAAAAATATATACAGGATGTTGACGGTCAGGTATGACCGAGGGTACGACCAACGGGATTTAACATGGGATTTTTGTTTTATGCAATTTCCTACTATCCTATTCGTTTGCGACTAAACACTGTAGAGTGCAAAGTTGCACAGAATTGAAAGTTGGATATAAATCTGTTTTTTCCATATTTATAGTTTCTAGTTTCTTCACAATTTAAAAAATAAAAATTTCTGTTAGTTCGTAACAATAGCATGCTATATTTTCTTATTTTCTGGTTTTAAAAATTATTAATAAACGTCAATCTGACTTATGGAAAATAAATCCCGTATTCTTCGATAACTATTTCCACGACAATCATTCTTTAAAATAATGACATGTTTCTTATTTGAATAAATTTTCATTATATAATATACTTCTTACAAAAAAAAAATGAGAATATGATTAATAGTATATTATTTAATGACCGTAAAATGTAGGGTGATGAAGTTTAGAATACGAGCCGCAGGCGAGTATTGTAATCATCCAAATGTAATATACCCATTTTACGTTAGTCGAATACTATACTTTATCTACAACTATTCATTTTACAGATTATAAATATATTGTGTGTGGTTATTTAAAAAAGATATTGACGTTTCATCGGAAACTACAATGATATGTCAAATGTCAGATGATGATGTCACATGTTGACGTAACTTATTTCTTTATTAATAAGTTGAATGAAGAGTATATTTTAAATTTATCAAGCAGTATTTACCTACAGGCGTTTATAAAAGTATCAATAATGAGAATACCGTAGAATATGAATATTTCATATTCCTCAAGTGAAATATGAATGGTCTCTTAAAGCTATGGATACATATACGTATATTATAATAGTTGTGAATAATAAATATTTATACACCAAGTGAGTTAAGATAATGTTTATACAACATTTTATTAAATTTTGACGAAATAATAATAAAAACCATTATATTTAATTTTGACAAAATAAAAAACTACCTAATCAATTAGTAGGCTGTGCATGACAATCGCCGTTGACAGACGTCAAGTCGTTTATAAATTATAAACAAGCTTTATTTCCTGTGATTTGTGGCGTGATCGTGAAAAATAATAAAACTGGCTGATCTGTCTCATAGAGACAGAGACTGTGGTGAGTGTTATTTTAAACGTATTATTTGTTTCAGAGCGAGATAAAATTCTGACAGTAAATTAAAAAAAATTAAATCACTCGCATGTAAACAGTTACTCTTGCAGTTACTTATAAATAATATTGTTTTCTACAATGTTATAAAAGTCATGGCTATTGCTACTAATAATGGAACTTTTGAATTTTTTTTTAAATTACGAAGAAACTAGAACCATCGTAAAAATGTAAGAACAGTGTTGTATACAGCATTTAATTCTGTATAACGTTGGACTCTACAGTTATACAAATATCCCATGTAATATCCTATGTTTGAACCTGACCGTCAACATCCTGTAGAATGTCGTAAGGACCTAATTTTTAAGATATTTGCATTTGAAATTATAGTAAATTTAACTTTAAATTTATATGTTGTGTCTCAAAGATGTAATTTCCCCTACAGTAGAATGGCATTGACATTATTAGTATTTTATTACATGATTTTAAGGTGTAGTCTGCACAAAATTTTAAGGTTATGGCCATCATTTGACCTTCGCAGCTGGTAGATATTAGTAGAAAATGTCATAAATACCTGGGTTGTTTTTTAATTTTTGTATATATTAAATTATACAGGGTGTTAAAAAAGGTAATTTTTGATGATTTATACACTTCAGCCTCGTTCACAACTACTTTTTAATGCATAATGTTAATAATGTAGGCATGTGTAGGACGGCGGAAGCTGAGCTTTGTGGATAAACTAACACTCAACAACCAACAACGTATAAGTGAGCGTTGTATTTTACTGACTAACAAAATGCACCTATGGTGGGTGCATCTTATAACAAAGAACATGGACGAATGTATGTATTGGCGACTAAAATTAACGTGAATCCCTCAAGCGGACGATATTTGCAACTCTTGAAAATGGTATTCTGTTATTCAACTTCATAGTAAATATATACAGTGCATTGGATTCCTTGCCGGTTTCTTGTTTGTCTTTTTGTTTTAAAGTACATATAAATTACTTTGCAGTATGAGCACGAAGAACGAAAAAATATTATCAATGTCAATTGCTGCGTTTATGGCTGTCATTCTCGGGGTAGTAAAAAATTATCTGTGCCAAAAATTGGTGTGAGGAGGAGTGACATCCAATATAAATTTGGTACAATGGAGTCTATCGACAAAAGAGAGGGCTGGATTAGAAAAATACGAACTGGAAAACAAGTGACGAATCATAAGATTATAACAAAAATGAAAAGTATTGTATTATTTCCTGATCAAAGTAAAATAATACACCTTTCACTTTATGTGTAGCATACAATATATTTTTTACACTTGTAATTAAAACAATGTGAAAGATATTTGACATTAGTTTCATTTTAATTTTCTTAACTAAGTAAAATAAATACATATTTATTTAACATCCATGAATAATGTATGGTACTCGTATTAAGACAGCTATAATGTGTTTGCACTGGCCACTATGATGGCCAGCTATACAAGAACATTTTGTAAATAATCAATTGTAAATTTAAAGTTCTTTTAATCTCATGAGGATGTGACGTTAGAGCACTTGTTTAAACACAGCCCAAATTTTTTTAGTCTGTAGCACTATGTTCATTAACCCCACATAAAAATAACAACCCACGATTCAACAATTCTCCCCATTTTATAAAACTTCGAGCAGAATTTGTTACCTCCAAATAAGTAAACATTTCCTTAGAAATAAGTCTAAGATAACTTTCTTCGAATGTCATTATAATTTACAGAAAATTATTACTAACACTATTTATAAAAAGTTTAATGAATTTGTTAGTATACTTCAAAACGAATGTTGGTTATACAATGTTTCTGTATGCGATCTTATAGCACAATACCATTTTCAGAGCACGTGTATGCTACAACACTTGGTGCCTCTACTGCTTAGATCATATAAGGTTTGTTCCTACAGCCAGGCCGGACTGCCATATGTATGTCAGACGCATGCGCATTTTAAAAATATCATTCCAACCGACTGTTGTACCATGTACAATTCATCGGACTGTTGATATGTTTGTTCCTACAGACTTCGGACGCATACATGAACGCATATGCGGACTGTCAGATCCATCCACTGGTCTGTGCTATGTACTATTTGTCAGCACTTGCGCGCAGCGCGGAAAATATCGAAGCTTAACCTATGATTGTTTATCTGCTTTCATAAGTGAACATAATGAATGATTTGGAATTTTAATCTGATCCCGAATCATTATTATCTGAATCAGAAATGGATTTGATATTTGGCCAACCTCGAATAAAAAAACAGTAATTATTTAGGTATATAATATGACAAATAATTAATATATGTTTCTCGATAATTTATTGACCGATATTTTTTCTGCAGAGAAAACAGTAATTAATTATGATGATGACAAGTCCGTTGTCCGTTCCAACTATACGCAGTTTCTTACACATGCCTGAATGAGTACATGAACAAGATATGCGCACAAATGGGTTCATGAATGCGTACATGAACGCATCCAAAAAGTCGTGTAGGAACACACCTAAAGCTGACGAACTAGACGTCAGGAGTTGGGAACGCATAAGAGTGAGAGAGATAGATGTATACATAGAGCGAGCATTGTACGCAAACTCACAAGATGCTGATGAATGTCTTTTCCACAAGCGTTGCGGGTGTAGCTTAAATACGGGGGTTTCGATTATTTTCATTTATTCTGTGTCGAGATATCGGGTAAAGCAGATTGAAAAATCATTTGTAAGGATTTGTGTAGTACGGAATAAAAATGAATCTTCTTTGATGATATTACTTTGTCATATTTATTTACTACACTACGAAAAAATATGATGTGGCCAGCACATTACCTTCCGTCAGATCACGGATCACCTCAACTACAGATAGGACAGCTAATGTATTTTTCGAAATACAAAATAGTGACATCTACAGATTGCTTCCATGAACTAACTTACACTGTGATGGCTTGGTCGGCTTGGTAGTTTGTGACATAGGAGACATATGTCATGTATAGATAAATTGAAATTTTGAATTTTTAAAATAAGACATAATAAGAAAATTGAATATATGTACATACATTTATTTTAAATAATCACAATACAATAACTATAAATTCATTTCTAAATAAATTTAAAATTACTTATCAGATAGACATACACTTCTATTTTAATTTTTCTTTATATGTAAGATAAAAGGATATTGGAAATGGTACGACATTTATCATTAAATATAAAAGTAAACGTCTATTTGGTTCTTTGCACTGCACTTTATATCAAACTGCACAACGAATGTTCATCAGCTTATTGAATTTCAATTCCGTATTACGTCAAAAAATAAGCACAGTTAATACACTTTAAAACTGGAGAAACCACGAAATAAATCACTACTGGCACTGTAACTAAATGTATAAACTATTACAAATTGGATTACCAAATAATTAAAGATGTTAAAGCGTACATTCAATGACATGTGTGATGACTTATGTGACTTTACAATTCAAAATATTGCAAAATGTTTTGAACTCAAAGGTGACTTAATCCATTTTCTTAAAATTTAAGCACTGTCGCGCCTCTACAGTTTGCTTCCTGGAACTATGACAGTGTTTTGGCCGTTTTGGCACATTCATTTAGCTGTCCGGTGCCTGCGTCAGATCGTGGTCAGGTCTGTGTATATTGTAAAAATTACACACAAAGATTTTCTAGTAAAAGATTCCATATTTGCAGTACATTACCTTCAGTTCTATGTATTTTGTACAAATACCATACAGAAAGTTTTTTGTAAGAGATTATATATTTCCAGTAAAATTATAACACAAACATACTGTCAAATGCACTTGACATTGACATTTGTCAATCAGAATTTTCTTAATATAGTAGATGTTTCCATGGTTAAAATTTATTACTCTATATCCATTGAATATGAAGTATAAAATGTAATCAAATCTTATAGAGAATAAAATATTCTTTAATATTTATAATAACATTAAATGTGAAAAAATTATATTTAACACCGTTTTTTCAAGAAAAACTATTAAAATCTTCAAATTAGGGAACTTCCGGTCGACTAATTGTAACCAAAATCTAATCAGCCCTTCATATAGATGTAACGAAAAGGAATACGCAAAAATTATAATTTTTGGAAAGGTGGTATTGAAGTTATGCGATCCGAAAAAATCTTCACACACATACATACATATATATATATATATATATATATATATATATATATATATATATATATATATATATATATATATATATATATATACATCCGTCCATCCATACAGACATCATCATAAATAGTAAAATCGCATTCTAGGGAACCTAAAACGTGCTTATTCATTGAAAACTCATCATCGATTTTTTTGACCAAAGACAATACCTTCCTTGCCTAAGGGTGACGGAAGGTAAAAAGCATAGCTACGCCATATATTGGCGTTTGCGCAGTTACCTCGCGCTATGAAAAGTTTTCTGTCTTTCTCTTACTTACGACAATGTATAAATCTGTTTTTCTTACTCTAAGCGTTTCCCACAAATGCGTGTAGCATATGGTTTCTTATATCTAGTTCGGTAGCAGAAAACCTAAAAGTTACACTTTTTACCTTCCGTCACCTTTAGGTAAGGAAGGTATTGTCTTTGGTCAAAAATTTCGGTATTGAGTTTTTAATGAATAAGCACGTTTTAAGGGTGCGGTTAAAAGCCTAACTTATGATAACAACCGTTGTACGCTCTTTGAAGGCGCTAGTAGTCCCTTTCTAGATTTTCCATGGAAATAAATCGTGTATCAAACCTTATTTCCTTTTGGGCGGAGCCAAAATTGAACTTGCTATGTGACATTGAATACATAACTATATAACATCCCTCGTAGCGTAAGATTTTACCTCTGACTAGGATTTTACTGGTTTGAGATAGTGAGATGCGGCTTTTGCGTGCCAATATCTGAATTTTATAATTCTAAGCCTAGTAAATCGGTATAGTACAATATGAAATGGGAAAACATTGGTATCATTAGTCGCAGATTACAGTTAAACGAGAAAAACGAATTATGCAGATAAAAGAATTGTTTGTCCGGCAAGTAACTCTTGTGTTTTCCCTTTCAATTTCTTACCTCAATAATAACCGACAGATTATAAATTTCCAATGTTTGTAAAGCTGTTCTTTGGAATATGCCGTTCTTATTAAACTTATTTAGATAAATATATTTCAAATAAATTGTATTAATGTAAATAATATGCTTACATTTTATAAAAAGTACTATATTTACATCAACAACAATACATTTTATTATATGGGGAACTAAAAATGACACTATTTTATCGGGTTTATCAGAGTTATTTGCCTATGTACCAAAATAACTATACGATGAGACGTTGATAATATATATTATGCATGAAGAATAATAATATACTTGCAATTTATAAAAATGGTACTATATTTATATCAAAAACAATATATTTCTCTATATGGGGAACTAAAAATGATAATAATTCATATAAAAAATGTTTGTTACCAGAAATTATTAATAGTAAGAGAAAAATGTAAATAATATTAATGTATTATGATGAGAAGTTTCTGACACTGGGAAGTTTACTTGATAGGTATTTTATTGGATAGAAGCTTCATACGTTGTTTTAATTTGTTATTGTTGGAAATACAATTAGACGACTTTTCGGCACACGGTTATGGTCATTTTCAAGTCAACAATGTTATATTACATTTAGTCAAATTTAAATTAGTTACTTTATAGAATTTTTTTTGTTATATTTCAAACCATGTTTATGAGTTTGATTTTCACAACCTGCGGCAGGTTGGACAGTCAACAGTGACTGAGCCAACTAAGTTATATTACTTTTAGTCAATTTTTTTTCTATAATGTAACTAATTTAAATTTGTCTAAATGTAATATAACATTGTTGACTTGAAAATGGCCATAACCATATCCAATAAAATTCCTATCAAATTGTATTATATTCAGAGCTGGGCAAAGTACCGGAAAGTAGTACTTGAAGTACAAGTACCAAGTATCTTGATGTTTTAAAAAGTACTTGAAGTACAAGTACTTTTTAGTTTCTAAAGTACTTGAAAGTACCAAGTACTTAAAAAAGTACTTGTAAATTTGGGTGCAAGTACTTTTTCAGATAATTGATATTTTTCTGATTATATGGACCTTAAAAGGTGATTGTTGACAAAAATTTCAATATGCGATATTTATTTGGTTATTTAAAACAAGAGTTCCTCGCTGGGACTACCATATCACCTAGCGATCTCATGACGTAAAATTGACGTCATATGATCGCCAAGCGATGCGAGAAGCTATACCGAGATGTTAGAATGACGTCATTTTTACGTTATGTCCTAGCACTGTAGTTAGGTAATACAAACATTTATGTATATGCAATATGCGCAGATTAGAATTAATTTATTTATGCCAAAAAAAAATCCAAATATATATTTACTTTCATATTATCGCTGAATATATATTTATTAATGAAATTCACATAACACCACACCTCTGCAAAAGAAACACTGACAGACAAACAAAGTAATTCAAGTACATTTAAAGTAATTCAAATAAAAAAAAAATATATATATATCATCACGGCTTATTACCCATTGCTGGGTGTGCCAATCTGCTTTGTAAGCAGATATCGGTAAAGATGATATATTTGCACCGTGCGGGCGCTTACCAGGCGTCACCTCTCGGGCACTCATTGCTGGCGTGGAGGGTGCACCACAGGGGTCAATTTTGTGCCATTTAAAATTGGAAATAATAGGCGTCGGTCGGGATCGAACCCGATTCCCCAGATTCTCGACCTAATACTCAAGCACGCGGCCACGAGACCCCGTAAAGTAATTCAAGTACATTTAAAATACTTCAAGTACATTTAAAATACTTCAAGTACATTTAAAATACTTCAAGTACATTTAAAGTACTTCAAGTACATTTAAAGTAGGTAATTCAAGTATTTTTCATTGTACTTCAAGTATTTTTCCAAGTATTAAGTACCTAGTACATGTGAATAGATTTACTTTGTCAAGTACAAAGTACTATAAATAGAAAGTACTTCAAGTACAGTACTTGAAGTACTCAAAGTACTTGCAAGCCTAATAAAGTACTTTTCTTGCAAGTATTGCCCAGCTCTGATTATATTACATAATGTACCTGCACGAAAAATACATTTTTTCAAATAAGGTGTTTTTTTATACATCTACCAAAATGTTTAAAAACCCAATCGAAATTTTAGTGTTTTTTTTTTGTAAAATATTTTTATTTACCTATCATATTAAAATATATTTTTATATACTACAGTTTTGTTAAACGGTGCCGCATATATAATTGTTGACATAAATGTAATAGATATTACAAACAGTAAGTATGTCATGTCATACCTAATTATGATGAGTGAAATAAATTTTGTCAGCGGTGCTGTGTCAAGTTTTCTTGATTTGCCGATATACCTGGAAAACTATGCTCTCGGCCGTATCTCAATCTCTGTCCGTCTTTATCTCTCCAAAGAGGAAACTAGTTTTGAGTAGGGTACCTTTATAACCAGGGTATGGCCATGGCGTGGCTCACGTTTCGTCCGCCATTACCGGGACATCTGTAATATGTGTTGTTCTTGCGCAAATTATTATGTATTTTCGTGGATATTTGTTTTATTTTAATGAAAAACACATTTAATTATCATTTTAATATGTATTTAAAGTGTAAGTAATATATTTTATTTTATTTACTTGTGTTGTTTGTTAAGATACCCATCACGATTATTGACATATTGAAAACAACTATAAATTACCAATATTAAGCACAATCATTTAAATTTTAAAAGGTAAGTTTAGAATATAGAATTATTATGGAAATAAGAACTACAGGTATTAAATTAGATGTGATAATAACAACCCATGTCATATATTCTACATAACCTCTAAATGTATGTCTTAATAATAATTGTGTATCTCTTAAATTAATTAATTTTTATTACCTTTCTCAATTCACAGTGTGATAATTTAATATTCTATTATAATATAATATCACATTTATTACAAATAAATAGGGAAATGAATTACCGACAATGGCGGCGATCTTGGCCCATGGCCATACCCTGGTTATAAAGGTACCCTAGTTTTGAGTAGGGTACCTTTATAACCAGGGTATGGCCATGGGCCAAGATCGTCGCCATTATCGGTAATTGATTTTCCTATTTATTTGTAATAAATGTGATATTATATTATAAAATAATATGAAATAATCACACTGTGAATTTAAAAAGGTAATAAAAATGAATTTATTTAAGATATATACAATTATTATTAAGACATACATTCATAGGTTATGTAGAATATATAATATGTGTTGTTATTATCACATCTAATTTAATATCACTAGTTCTTAATTACATAATAATTATATATTCTAAACTTACCATTTAAAAATTTAAATGATTGTGCTTAATATTGGTAATTTTTAGTTGTTTTCAGTGACAGTAATCGTGGTGGGTATCTTAACAAACTACACAAGTAAATAAGATAAAATATATTACTTACACTTTAAATACATATTATAATGATAATTAAATGTGTTTTTCATTAAAATATAACAAATAGTCACGAAAATACATAATACTTTGCGCAAGAACAACACATATAACAGATGTCCCGGTAATGGCGGGCGAAACGTGAGCCACGCCATAGCCATACCCTGGTTATAAAGGTACCCTAGTTTTGAGAACACATAAGCGCCGCAGTTGTGAGCGGCAAAACGCTAAACTAAAATAGCATTGAAAGCATATGGACGATATATACTTTCTTAGTTATAAGAAAATATAGGCCATTTTCACTTATAAATTTTAAATAATACTAAAGTATTCATTCATCCCCTGGACACAAACGTAAAATTGTGGTTGAAATTGCATCCTAAATAATATAAAGTGGTTTTGAAAAATCTGGTTTTGAACAGTTCTATAATTTTCTTTAATTTACAAATAATTTATTAATTATATAAAAAAACTGAAACTTTTATGTCAATCTCCATATGTTTACCTTTAAATTAATATATAATTTTGTAACAAATTATTCTTATATATCAAAATAACCAAGACATTATACAAAAGCATCATTTTATCCCGCCCTTAAGGTCCCTAGAATACGATTTTACTATTTTTATGATGGTGTGTGTGTGTGTGTGTGTGTGTGTGTGTGTGTGTGTGTGTGTGTGTGTGTGTGTGAGTGTGTGTGTGTGTGTGTGTGCGCGTGTGTGCATGTGTGTGTGCGTGTGCGCGTGCGCGTGCGAGTGCGTGTGCGTGTGCGTGTGTGTGTGCGCGGGTGTGCGCGTGTGCGCGTGGGCGCGTGTGCGTGTGTGTGCGTGTGTGCGTGTGTGCGTGTGTGCGTGTGCGTGTGTGTGCGTGCGCGTGTGCGTGTGCGTGTGCGTGTGCGTGTGTGTGTGCGTGTGCGTGTGCGTGTGCGTGTGCGTGTGCGTGTGCGTGTGCGTGTGCGTGTGCGTGTGCGTGTGCGTGTGCGTGTGCGTGTGCGTGTGCGTGTGCGTGTGCGTGTGTGTGTATGTGTGTGTGTGTGTGTGCGTGTGTACGTGTGTGCGTGTGTGCGCGTGTGCGTGTGTGCGTGTGTGCGTGTGCGCGTGCGCGTGCGTGTGTGCGTGTGCGCGTGCGTGCGTGTGCGTGTGCGCGTGCGCGTGCGTGTGCGCGTGCGTGTGCGTGTGCGTGTGCGTGTGCGTGTGTGTGTGCGTGTGTGTGCGCGTGTGCGCGTGTGTGCGTGTGTGCGTGTGTGCGTGTGCGCGTGTGCGGATGCGTGTGCGTGTGTATGTGTGTGTGTGTGTGCGTGTGCGTGTGCGTGCGCGTGTGCGCGTGCGCGTGTGCTTGTGCGTGTGCGTGTGTGTGTGTGTGTGTGGGTTGTGTGTGCGTGTGTGTGCGTGTTTGTGTGTGTGTGTATGTGTGTGTGTGTATGTATGTATGTATAACAAAATTTTCGTCTACGATAACTCTAATACTACAATTCCAAAAATTATAATTGTTTCGTATTCTTCTTCGTTGTATCCATATGAAGAGATTAGATTTTGGTTATAAGTGGTCAACCGGAAGTACCTTCATTTGAAGATTTTAACAATTTTTCTTGAAAAACGATGTTAAATATCATTTTTTCACATTTAATGTTATTATGAATATTAAAGAATATTTAATTCTCTATATGATTAGAATGCTTTTTATACTTTATAATAAATGGATATAGAGTTAAAAAATTATAAAGAAATTAAATATCATATATTAGCTTGCTATGTTATAACTCTGGAAACAGCTGCTATGTTAAGAAAATTCTGATTGAAAGGTGTTAGTGTCAAGTGCAGTTGTCAGTATGTTTGTATTATAATTTTACTGGAAAAATAGGATCTTTTGCTAGAATTTGTATAAAATACATACAACTGCCTTAAGGTAATGTACAAGAAATATAATCTTTTGCAAGGAACTTTTTGTATGACATTTATACAAAACACATAGAACTGACGGAAGGTAATGTGCTGACCACATCAGATTTTTTATTATGTTATATGTAAAAAAATCCCAATAACTTACGAAACAAAATATCCGTAATTTCTTTTTATTTTTCATTGTAATTTGGCACAACACAGTATAAAACCATAATGCAATATGAAAAAAATCTGATGTGACCAACAGATGATCTCCCGTCAATTCCATGTTTGAAATAGCAATGAGCTTTAAGTAAAATATCACTTCCAGTTGATCGTTTGTAAACAAAATGTAATTTGTTGTTCCAATAAATAGAACAGTCTGTAATACCAAATTTTGGATTATATTTTATAATGTTTTTCCTCGAAAATCTGTTAAGAGCTCCAAATTAAGTAGTACTTCCGGTTTATCACATAGGTATAATAAAAATCTAATGTTGTTTCAAATTATACACGAGTTTTAAATACCAAATTTGAGAAGTTTTGAATCATGTTGTTTTAATATATTTTTTCAAAGAAATCTGTTTTTAGCTTCCTGTAAAGTATTTTATTAATTTTACAAAACATCTAGTATGTCGTTTTCAATAATATAAAAGTCTTAAATACCATATTTGAAAAGTTTGGGATTGTATCAATTTATTTTTCACGAAAATCTGTTCAGAGCTTGAAATAAAGTATCACTTCCGGTTTATTAATTTTAGCCAAAATTTAATATGTTGCTTCCCTTTATATAAAAGTCTTAAATACTAAATTTGACAAGTTTTGGAATATATTCTATTATATTTTTCACGAAAATCTGTTCAGAGCTTGAAGTAAAGTATCACTTCCGGTTTATCAATTTTAGAAGAAATCTAACATGTCGTTCTCGTTAATATAAAAATCTTAAATACCAAATTTGAAAAGTTTTGGTATATATCATAATATATTTTTCACGAAAATCTGTTGAGAACTTCAAGTAAAGTATCATTTCCGGATCATCAATTTTAGCCAAAATTTAATATGTTGTTCTTATTCACATAAAAGTTTTAAATACTAAATTTGACAAGTGTTGGAGTTATCATAATATATTTTTCACGAAAATTTGTTAAGAGCTTCAAGTAAAGTGTCACTTCTTGGTAATTAATTTTAGCCAAAATCTAATATGTTGTTTCCCTTGATATAGAAGCTTTAAATGCTAAAATTGAAAAGTTTTGGATTTTATTTTATTATAGTTTTTCATTAAAAACTGTTATAGGCTTCAAGTAAACAGTCACTTCCGATCCCAACATACTATGCATTGGCATAGGGAATTACTTCTCTAGTCAGTAATGCTCAAAGGATAATGCATAACATAGTTTGATATATGGCAACGCCCAGAACCATTTACAACTGTACTGTATCTGGTTTGGTAGATTGCAGTGGTGTGAAAATAGGAGCAGTTTGATCTTGTTGTCTGGATAAAATTAACCACTGAGTTACAGAATTGGCCCGATTATTTCTAATGTTTATTACCATTTCTCCCGAAATAATTGTAATTCAATGCTATAAAATATTTACATCGTTGATGCCAGAAAAAATCTCTATCTAAAGGAAAAAAAAATTATATACTGTAAATTTTTTTAAAGATATCCGATCAAGGTCATCTTCCAATTGTATGTGTTAAGATTTTGACAAATTCAGTAGCGTCGTTTACATAGTTTTTTTTTGGGGTACATACGATTTTGTTATTATAAAAATGTATAATATATAAATACGTATATATTTAGCGAATTTTATATTTAATAAAATTAAAAAGTAATCATCTTTATGTGTATGTACTTTAATTGTACTCGTATTAATATTATTTATTTATTTTTCGTGTCTAAACCATATACAGTATACAGAAAACATAATACCTGAAATACATAGGACGAGGGGCGTTCAATAAATTCTCGGTATTGATATGAAGCAATGAACTTACGAAATTTATTATATTTTTATTTTTATATATAATCATCCTCAACATATTTACATTTGTTATATCTAGAAATATGTTTTTCTATTTCTTGAAATAAATTCATTTTTCTTTTCTTAAAAATGATCATTTATCTTCTACTCGAGGTCGCCATCATTAAAAAATCGCTTTCCTCAATGATCTTTTTACAAATTAAGGAACACATAATAGCACTGGGGACTATCTCCGAGTTATAGGGTGGATGACTATATTTTTTTTTTGAATTCACAGTCACGCGCAACGGCCCTGGCTACTTGCGCCAATTGCACAGGCGCACTGACATGGAGTAGCAGTAGCTTTTGGCCAATTCTCCTCGCCTTTTCTCTTTAATGGCATCTCGTAATCAATGTAAAGTGAAAGCATACGATGTCCCGAAATACCTCATCCGGAACACATGGACAAAGTATGAAACAAACCAAAGCAAGCAATTATAAAACAACAGTAGCGAAAGATAAATGAAAAATAATTAAATAACAAATGCAATATGAAAAAATGTAATCAAAGTTCTATATCAGTATCTGAATCTTCACTTGAATCATTGTCCTCTCCCAAATTAATAATAACAGGTTCAATATCTTCGTCATCTATAATAATTTCGCGATCCCACCACTCATTTATAATTTTCTCCGTATGCGAAATATAGGACATCCAATTTTCCGTGGTAACATTTTCTAATGCTTGTTGCCACGTTTGCAAAACTTGCTCATGTCCATAGCCTGTCTCTACAATACGATCGTCGTAGAAGCGTTTGCACTGAGACCATACCATTTCGATGGGGTTAAATTCGCAATGGTATGGTGGTAATCGTAGAACTTTATGTCCATGCGCTTCAATAAACTCATCGACAACATATCTGCATGGTGGTGACTGCAGTTTTGCAAGTTCCAGTAATTCTGGTTTTAGCATAATGGAAGAAAATTACACATTTAATTTTGAGAGATAATCCCTAATATCTTGTTTCTTCCATGCCGATGTTGGTGACGAATTTATTATTCGGCTATGATATGGAGCGTTATCCATGATAATTAAGCTTGGCTCTTCTAAATTTGGTATTAAAGAATGTTTTATCCAATTTTCAAATTTTTCTGCGTTGAGATCGCCGTGATAGTCACCAGTACATCTTCCAGAGGAAAATACCAGACTGGCATTTTTAATAAAACATTTGTTGCCCCCAGCATGAAGTACAATGTACCTTACTCCTTCTCCGGCTGCCTTTTTAACACTTGCTGGATTATTATCTTGCCATGATCTTCTTTTACCACCCTTAGAAAAAATATATATTTGTTGAAGAAAAACTTTCATTTTGCTATTTCTACATTATGTTATGTTTGATCAAGTTGCATGCTTGCTGTAACATATACTCTCGCATCTGATATTTTTGACAGACATACTGTTTACGTTCTTTATTAAATAAATCTTTATATTTGTACTTTGCTGTAGTTCATTTATGCAAATCATTATTTCAACAAAGGTAACTTTGTCTCAACAATATTATATAATTTTTATGATATTCTTTTAAAAAAATTATTCTTGCTAACCTTATATGCCCCTGTTCCATAAGTGCTCTTCTATTGCAATCTTTTTTGTACTCAAACCCAATCGAAATTAAAAGTTTTCGCAAACTACTTATTGAAAAGTAATATAATTCTCTCTCTTTTAGAAATTTAGCAAGAGAATTCAAAGTTATGTGCATTTTTTTCGCATACATTTCATATATTGCTCCCCGAATAGCTTCCTTCTTAAAATCACTCAGATCTTCTGTCGCGTATTTTCTTCTCGGTCTTTTTTGCCAGGCGATTGTATTTCTTCATTCTCGTTCGCTCTCTTCAGTACTCTTGCTACGGTCTTCGTCGATATTTTTAAAGCTTCTGCAACTCGCTGAAAATAACCGAAATTATTCATATTACTCAGATTCAGGTTTCTCTTAACAGAACCGTTCACAACGACACTCCACCCTGCATCAGTATAACTAAAAGCATGATTACAGCTTAAATTAAACATGTACAGGGCATACCTACCATTATTATAAAAATGTCTTAAAATTACACACCTCATTCACTGAATGTATATTTTGAAGAGGTCCTCCATTCTCTTCTTCGCGTTGGAAATACTGATGCAAATTAAGCAGCATTTCCTGAGATTGCTTTCTCAGAGTTCTTCCTTTTTTGCTCATACTGGTACAAGAAATAAACTTACAAAAAATGCAAGTCGATATAAGTGACAAATCAAATATTGACATTGACACTGACAGAAAATAACGAATGCGCGGCTATGGATCAAGTAAATATATCCGACATAATAAATGAACTTACGATATAGCGACTATATTGAGAACAACGAGCATCGTTTTAAACTGAGATGTCGTAACTTAGTCAAGTTTTGAAAGACATGTGTTTTATGTCCGTCCTTTTCGCGCGTATATCTTTTCAGTGCAAATATGAGAGAGATAAATGTATGCCAACTTGTTAATTCGTACTTGATACAGATGACCTTGATCGGACATCTTTTAAAAAATTTACAGTAGTTTCCCATTTAATAAATAAAAATACGTAATACTGTGATTTCAACGATGTTGAAAGTGACCTTTCAAGCCTATGCATTAATCATTACTTAAATATCGAATAGTAACAATTCTTTTCATTGAACTTAACATTTAAATGCTTAGTGTCTACTATCAAAACGTACGTGGAATAAAAACAAAACTTAATACAATTTATAATGAAATCTCGGCGTGTAATTATGACATTATATGTTTCACAGAAAGTTGGTTAAATAGCTCAATAAGAGATAGTGAGATATGTGATTTGAACAGATACTCTGTGTATAGACGCGATCGTATCGACCCAGTAAAGAAACAAGGAGGTGGTGTAATGATTCTCGTCTCCAGGAAATACTATTCGAAATCTCATCCTGAATGGTCATCATCAGCTGAAGACATTTGGGTATCCATAACTAGTTCAAATAATCACAAGTACACTTGTGCTGTGTTTATTTACCCCCGCAAAGTGATAAAACCATTTATGCTAGTCATTTTCACAAAATCAGTGATGTATCACTTCAGTATTCCAACAATAATATTTTATTAGTCGGTGACTACAACCTCCCTGAACTCAACTGGTTACCAACGCAAGGTAAATTTTTAACACCCTCTTTTTCAGTTAAAGTAGATACCAATTTAGGTCTAGTAAATACTTTATCATTGTGTAGCCTTAATCAATATAACAATATACGAAACAATCATGGCTCTCTCTTAGATTTAGTACTACGCACTATTGATGTTAACATTTCCAACTGTATTTATCCCATTAGTAACATAGATGTACACCAGCCGGCATTGGAAATTTGTTTTTCTCTTTCTGATTTTAAACCCTTAAACCAGGAAAAATTTGTTTCATATAACTTTAAAAAATGTGACTATGAAAGTTTAATTTATAAACTGTCACCAATCAACTGGGATGATAAATTTAATAAAAATAATGTAAATGAAAATGTTAAGCTATTTTATGAAATTTTATACAACCTTTTAGACAATTTTTGTGTAGTTAATAATAACATCAAAAGTAAATACCCTAAATGGTTCTCTAAATCAGTTATAAAAATGATTAAAGAGAAAAATAAATTTCACAAAAAATGGAAAATATACTGTGATAATAGTGCTCATGGTTCTTTTGTACTACTTCGAAAAAGAATTAAAGAAGTACTAAAAGATGATTATGAAAATTATATTAATCACATTGAAAATAATATTCGATCCAACGTTAACTCATTCTGGAATCACACTAAAACTTTAAGAAATAGTAATAGCTTACCAAACTCAATGTTCTATGATGATAATGAAGCATATAATGGTAATGACATCTGTAATCTGTTTGCTACATTTTTTGAATCTGTATACACTAACTCTGATGATAATAATAGCTCTGATTTCTCTGATACTCAATCTAACAATTTGAACATTGGCAAGATTTTCCTGCAAGAAAATGAAATCTTTGACTGTTTACAAAATTTGGATATTAATAAAGGATCTGGACCAGACGGAATTCATCCCTTATTTGTAAGAACTGTGCTTACTATTTATCTTATCCGCTATACTTAATTTACAACAAATCACTAAGAGATGGTGTATTTCCGGATTTTTGGAAATTATCAAATATTACTCCTGTTTATAAATCTGGTGATAAAAGGGATATCAGAAACTATCGTCCTATTTGTAAGTGTTGAAATATTAGATCAAGTGTTTTCTAATGATGACCCTACCAGATCAAGTAGTTTTGAAAAATTATTGTCAGTTGTTATAATTTAGTATTTTTATATGACATAAAAATAAATGTCCAAGAATTGTATTAAATATATAAAGTATTATTTCTAATAAATTATTTAATTATCCAAAAGAGTTGTCCATTTTCATGAGGTTATGGGCCCAGACATAGTGTTCTGTGTAAGTAAAGAATACGAATATCCAGATAAAAGGAATATTTAAAAATGCATGCTGGATACATGCAATTGCCCCAGTTAAATTCAGGGAATTTTAACAACTGGAAATTTAGAGTGACAACTCTTTTAGAAGAAAAACAGGTGAAGGTGGCCCTAGAGAAAGAAGAAAATGATATCACAGATGAAAATGAAAGGAGTGCATTTCAAGTAAAAGATGCGAGAGCTAAATCTACAATAATCCAATGTATTACAGATAAGCACTTAGATTTGGTGAAAGATTCAAAAACAGCCAAACAAATGATGAAAGCGTTGGAAGATGTATTTGAAAGGAAGAGTGTCTTCACGAAATTAACTTTAAAAAAGAAGCTATTAACATTAAAATTAAAGAAAGGAGAAAAATTAGAAGACCATTTTTGAATTTTGATACCACTGTACGAGAATTAGAAAATATTGGGTCAAAAGTTGATGAGTCAGATAAAATATGTCATTTGTTACTATCGTTAAATGAAGAATATGATTCTGTAATTACTGCTATAGAGACTCTAAATACAGAAGTAACAATGGATTTTGTTAAATCTAGACTTCTCGACGAAGAAATAAAACTGTCAAATAAAAATGGAAGAAGGAGTAATAATGAAGAAATGGCATTTAAGGCTGCAAAAATTACATGTTTTAAATGTGGAAAAGAAGGACATAAAGCTCCTAATTGTTACAGATATAAAAATTTTCAAAACCAAGACCGATACAAGGGAAGAAACTTCAAACGTGACAAAGGAAAAATAAATACTATACCGAATCAAAGAAACAAATATTACGAAAAAGCAAATGAAGTTAATGAAGAAGATGAAGATGAAACAACATTTATTGCTTTAAATTGCATACCAAAATTAAATAATAAAAGTATGTTTATTTTAGATTCAGGTGCAACACAGCATTTATTTACAAAGGAAATTGAAGAACATATGACTGACATTGTACCAGTAGAAAGAAAAGTAATAATAAAAGTAGCAAACGGAGAAAATATGGAGGCCAAAAATAAAGGAATTTTACGTACAAGCTGCCAAGGAAGAAAACTGTCTATTCCAGCAATGACAGTTGATGGTATGAAACACAATTTAATTTCTGTTTCACAACTTCTAAATAAGGGAATAAAAGTAATATTCGAAAAAGACAAAGCAAAAATAATAGGAAAAAATTTTACCATCGAGTGCCAAAAAATAAATAATCTGTTTGTGTTACTAACTGACAATATTGAAGAATATAGAAAAGAAAAATGTTATAAAGCGATAAATGAAAATGAAAATATATGGCACCGTAGATTAGGGCATTTAAATCGTACAGGATTAAAAAAATTAGGATTACCGTGTAGCGAGAAGATATGTGCTAAATGTATTGAAGGAAAAGCAACAAGAAAACCATTCTATGAAGCAAAGAAGAAGTATACACAAATAGGGGACTTGATACACACAGATATATCCGGACCAATCAAACCACCAACATCAGAAGGACACAGGTATTTTCAAGTGTTAATAGATGACTTTTCACATTTTCTTGTAGTAAAGTTACTAAAAACAAAAAATGAAGCTGAAGAGAATTTAATACATTTTATAAAACTTATAAAGACACAACATGGAAAGAAAACAAAGAAAATTAGAATGGACAATGGTGGAGAATTCTCTTCAAAATATTTACAAAATTTTTGCAAGATTAAAGGAATAGAAATGCAGTATACTACGCCATATAGTCCGCAACAGAATGGCACTGCAGAAAGAATGAATAGGACTTTAATGGATAAAGTTAGAACAAAACTAGCCGAAACTGATATTCCGAAGGAATTATGGGGCGAAGCAATACAATGTTCAGCATACGAATTGAATAGATGTCCAACAAGAGCCAATCAAGGAATACCACCTGCTACTAGATGGCACGGAAATAATAATTTAAAAAAATTAAGAGTTTTCGGAAGCCGCGCATGGGCTGTAACTCTTCCAAAAGACAATAAATTGAATGCTCGTGCAGAATCTTACATAATGGTAGGATATTCAGGTTCAGGTTACAGATTATGGAATTTTAGAGAGAACAAGGTAATTTGTGCTCGAGATGTAACATTTGAC
This sequence comes from Harpalus rubripes, assembly GCA_963082715.1. Lineage (NCBI taxonomy): Eukaryota > Metazoa > Arthropoda > Insecta > Coleoptera > Carabidae > Harpalus > Harpalus rubripes. The sequence goes on from OY720455.1 coordinate 17,378,336, forward strand.
GAAGACAATGTAAAATATGAACACGAAAATATTAAAATAATTGAAAATACAGAGAACACTGAGAAAGAAGATACTGAAATAAATAATGATACTCAAATAAATAAGCAAGAAGAAAATGAAGTAAAAACAAGGTCAGGAAGAGTTGTAAAAGTACCAAATTATTTGAATGAATACGAAGTCTACACAGCATATTGTTCATTGACAGATGAAGATCCACATACTTACACTGAAGCGTGTAAAACAAAAGAATGGAAAGATGCGATACAAAAAGAATTGGACGCACTTAGAAAAATGGAAACATGGGAAGAAGTTAAAGTACCATTACCAAAGGAGAAGAAAGTGATAGATACAAGATGGATATTTAGGACAAAAGAAAATGGAACAAAGAGAGCAAGACTTGTAGCAAAAGGCTATCAATCAACATGTGATATGAATGTATATGCACCAGTTGCCAGATTTTCTACCATCAGAATGATATTAGCGAAGGCTATAAAAGAAAATTGGCCAATAAGACAATTGGATATACCAACTGCTTTTTTAAATGGAAAATTGACAAATGATGTTTATATAAATGCTCCTGAAGGATTAGAAGGAGGAATATATAAATTAAAAAGATCTTTATATGGATTGAAAGAGTCACCCCGTTGTTGGAATGAAGAATTTCATAAATTTGCCGAAGAAAATAATTTTGAACGTTCTAAACATGATTTTTGTCTTTATGTAAGAAGTAATACATTCATGCTAATATGGGTAGATGATATATTAGTAACAGGACATGAAATAGATGAAACAGTAAAATCTTTAAAAGATAAATTTCAAGCAAAAGATCTTGGAGAACTGAAAAATTACTTGGGATTAGAAATAGAAAGAAGTAACGATTGTCTGAAAATAACCCAAATAAAAATGATTGACAAAATTCTTAAAAAGTTTAATATGAATGATTGTAAAGGTGCGAAAACACCTCTAGAAGTAAATTCCAAAGCCAACTCAGAAGAAGAAGTAATACAGGTACCATTTCGCGAACTAATAGGTAGCATTATGTATCTGTCTATAGCAAGTCGTCCAGATATTACTTATGCAGTTTCATACTTAAGCCAATTTTTAGATAAACCTACAGCCCAAATATGGAAAGCTGGGAAAAGAATGCTTCGATATCTCCAAGAAACAAAAAACTTGTCTCTTACTTTTTTCAGAAATTCATCGAAGAATGAAATCGTCGCCTACCTGATTGGGCAGGGGACACCACAGATCGAAAGAGTATGACCGGCTGTGTAATTTTCTATGAAGGAAATGCTGTTTCGTGGCTGGCACGAAAGCAGAAGACCGTCGCGCTGTCATCCACAGAGGCAGAATATATCGCCGCTGCAAACACCGCCACCGAGTTACTGGCAATTCAGGGAGTATCAACGGACATCAACGGCATGAAGAAAACTGACAGTACCGTTTACATAGACAATCAAGGTGCTATTGACCTTTCTCAAAGTTTTCAAAATAGTAAACGTAGTAAACATATCGACATACGTTTTCATTTTATAAAAGATCTTGTCGCTAAAAATATAATAAACATGAAGTATGTTTCTACACATGAAAACGTAGCCGACATATTTACTAAATCGTTATCGTTTATTAAACATTGTAAATTTAGAGACTTATTAAATGTTAAAAATTTGTAATGTTGCAATTATAAATTTAAATAGTAAATTTATACTTGAGGGAGGGTGTTGAAATATTAGATCAAGTGTTTTCTAATGATGACCCTACCAGATCAAGTAGTTTTGAAAAATTATTGTCAGTTGTTATAATTTAGTATTTTTATATGACATAAAAATAAATGTCCAAGAATTGTATTAAATATATAAAGTATTATTTCTAATAAATTATTTAATTATCCAAAAGAGTTGTCCATTTTCATGAGTAAGCTTTCTGTTTTTGGAAAAAAATTTGAATGCCTGTTAACAAAGAAAATTAAATTTGATTTCAATAGTATAATTATACAAGAACAAACAGGATTTTGTGCTAAGAAATCAGTATTAAACAATTTAATACCATTTACTGAATTTATAAGTGAAAGCTTGGACAACAGACTTCAAGTTGATGTAGTGTATACAGATTTCAGCAAGGCATTTGATCGTGTAAATCATTCTAAATTATTATCAAAATTATCATCTTTTGGAATTCATGGATCTCTGTTGCGCTGGATCGAATCTTATATCAGAAATCGGTCACAATTAGTAGTCTGCAAGGGCTTTAAGTCACGGAAAATTAAAGTAACTTCCGGTGTTCCACAAGAGTCGCATTTAGGTCCATTGCTATTTAATATCTACATTAATTCAATATCCGCTTGTATTCTTCATTGTGACTTTTTGCTATTTGCAGACGACCTTAAATTTTTCAAAGTAATAAATTCTCCTGAAAATAACTTATATGTTCAAGAGGACTTATTAAGGTTATATAATTATTGTTGTATGAATGATCTCAAATTAAATTTAGATAAATGCTACATAGTAAGCTATACCAGAAATAGAAATGTAATTACATATCCCTACAACATAAATGGAATAAACATTACGCGAAAAACATCCATCCGTGATCTTGGAATTATTTTTGATTGCAAACTTCTTTTCAATGAGCATGTTGATTTTATAGTTAAAAAGGGATATAAAACCCTATGCTTCATATATAGAATGTCCAAATGTTATTATAAGAAGGAAACATTAATCTTGTTATATAATGCATTTGTACGTCCAACCATGGAATACGCATCACAAATATGGAATCCAATGTATAATAAAAATATTGTTCTTATTGAATCTGTGCAAAGAAAATTTGTTTCTCTATTGAAATATAAGTTCCATATGAACAATATATCGTACGAAAATGCCTCTAGGGATTTAAAATTATTATCACTTGAGCGAAGAAGAACTAATGCTGATATGATACTTTTATTTAAAATATTCAAAAATTTAATTGACAATCATAATATTATTGACAAATTCCATCTTTGCGTATCACTTGTAAACACAAGAAATAATAACCTATTTTATATCCCAAGAGTCAATTCTAATAATTATAAAAACTCACCTGTTAACAGAATAATGTCATCCTACAATAATGCATTTCAACATCTTGATTTTTTCTATTTAAACATGGATCAACTTAAAAGTGCACTTTGTAATCTAGATTAAGTTACAATAATCAGAATGTTATTTTGTTTATACTCTTATGCTAAATGTTCGACTGTAAACTTTGTAAATACTTTGTAACTTGTTAATACTTGTAAATGGTTAATATGTGGAAGCCCATAAATGGGTAACTGTCGGCTTCCCAAATAAACAAAAAATAATAATAAAAAAAATAATAACTCGACGGGAGGAAATTTGACTAAATATAATTTATACCTACTCCTATATCATTTCACAATTTCAGTCAGAAATCTTTAGTGAATATATACATATATATATATATATATATATATATATATATATATATATATATATATATATATATATATATATATATATATATATATATTTAACAATGTTTTTATTTTTTCAGCTCCATATATAAAAAAATGTAGCCTAAGTGATCCAAATAAGGAACAATGTTTCATCAAACACGGATACGACGCTGTACCAGGTTTTTTAAAAGGTAGAGTACGATTTAAAAAAATTATAATTCATGTAACTTAAAGAGTAAACGTTTAATATGTTACGAGTATATACATAATTCACAAATGAATGGATAAAGTACAGTATTTTCAACTCTGTATGGTATGGTATGACTAGCGAATGAAAGTTGACGTTTAAATTATTTTTTGTGCAACCGGACGCGAAATAAGTATTTCGCAGCCGCAATACAGACCGCGAAATTAAATTTCCGCGACCGTTGTTATGGTAGCGGTCACGAAATTAGGTGAACAAACACTTTGAAACTTGAGAATTGCATGGTTTTGTTTATCAAATGTTAATCCAATAGCCACCTTGACAGTTAACTTACTATTTACATTAAAACTGTTTAAAATTAATAAAATTTGTAATTAAATATTTTTTACGGTTGCACAAAAAATACTGTGTACACTTTGTCCGCGAAATCCTTTAGCGCCCTCGAGATTGTCTTGCCACGGCCGCAAGCGGCCTCGGCGACAATTTTTCTCTCGGTACGCTAAAGAGTGATTTCGCGGCCTTGATATACGAATAACTATTATAGATGTGGTTTCTTTTGAAACTCTAGAGAAGAATAGAATTGTACGAAATATTCAGGTATGAAAATTTGCATGAACCCATTTAAATACTGGACTAGAAAAGCACAGAAATACATTACTATGTCTGACTGAAAATAAATGGCTAACTAGGGTAACTGAATATCAAAACAGGGGCGCGTTTAAAATATTTTAAACATTTTTCGTTTATGTTGATTATAACAAAATATTTTGATCTTTGAACTATTTAGTTTGGCAATTCTATGATATAGGATTATGTTTACTTTCCTCTAACATTAATTCCGAGTCGAGGGTTGCTTGACCATGAGACGAACGAATTAGAATTTGCGGTATTAAATTTTTTAAATACATCCCTGAATCCTGTTGCTAAGCTCATTTTAAATGCCTCCTGGTATTGAGTACAATTCTAATCTTCTGTAACGGAATACATAAGGATCAGTTTCCTTTCAAATCAAATATAGGGAAATGATTTCAAAAGAAACCACATCTATTTAATAATCTAAACGTGAACTTTTCATTCGCTAGTCATACTATATCTTGATCTTGCACATCTATTATGGCATGACATCTCAAAGGTAAACAAAAGTCTTAATTAAGAATACGTACCTCTTATAATTTTCGAGATACAGAGGTAAACCTTTTAAAAAATCATTTCTCACTGCCTTATATCTCGGCAACTATTGAAGATTGGACCCATGTTGATTAGACTTTTTTACTCATTTTGATCAGTTCGACATACAGTGTGTCACGGCTCAGGTTCTGAAGAGTAAGAACTTTTTTATTTTTTATTTTAGTGAAAAATGTTATTCGTTATATAAAAAAATATATATAACTTTGAGGTACAACAAATGAATTAATACAAATGTAAAAGAAGCGATATTAATGAACGATGTTTAGAATTTTTAGAAATCTAGTTAATTCGATGGGAAGTATTAAAACAAGTAACGCGAGAGCACACATCATTCAAATTTAACAACATAAAATGATTGTATTTTAATATTTTTACGTTATACTGAATCGTAAACGCCTTATTACAGAGCTTTGTCTTTAGTAGTAAAGATAGTTTACGGGCTGTTAAAACCATAGCAACATGTATACAGATTTATTTATTCATTATTTCGCTTCGCCATTTGTTTGCAAAAACTATTTCGATCAAATAGTTTAATTTCATAATACATTAAACTATTTGATTGTAGGTGCAATTATTTTTTTGAAATTAATTACGATCCAGTATATCATAAAACATTGTACAATTTACGTGCTCGTACGAATAATAAGCTCGTTTCTTTTGCTCGTTATGGGTATCGTGCACGCCCGTAAAGTTCTGAGTAAATGTGTTGCAATGTAATTTACTATCAATTTTCATTTATGTCTACCATGTACTGTAGGCATCCTTCAACTTAAAAATAAAATAATTTTTGTACTTTCTATTTTTAATTTTGATTTATGTCCAGCCTGTACTGTAAATTTGAAAGTTAGATAGTTTTGTTAATTTTTCAGAAGGCAGAGTTTTTTTTTTATAAAGAATAACATTTTTCACTAAAATAAAAAATAAAAATTCTGATGTGGCTCATACAATACCCCCCGCTATTTAGTTTTTATTAATTTAAATACACATACTTACATATTTAGTTATGCTGGAAACTGTATTCAGATTCATTCAGTGTAAATGGTCGTTGGATCCATTTCATATAACTATGGTTTAATTTTCTATTTTCTTTTTAAAACGTAACTATTATTAATTTGAAATGATTAGTTCTTCGACAGTGACATTTATGTGTCAGTTACATATATTTGTGATATAAACTGTGTAACCAAGGAGTTATGCTTGTTTAAAGCGCAGGCTCTGGGATTTAAAATAGATATAATTTTATAAATTTATCCATAAAATATATAGAAAAGGTATTTATGCAATTATGTAAAATAACATTTGAAGGTATTTTTCGAAGAAAAACTATTTTGAGCTTCATGTAAAGTACCATTTAAGGTTATATGATTTACACCAAAATCTAATGGCTTCTTCCCATATTAGAATAAGGTAGAAATACAAGGTTTAAATTTTTTCTGAACACACACGCGCACGCGCCCTCGCACTCGCACACACACACACACACACACACACACACACACACACACACACACGCACGCACGCACATCGTCGTGAAAATGGTAAAATTGGATTCTAGGGATCTTAAAATGTGGTCATTTACCAAAATCTCGATATGCGATTCGTAGCACGATTCCTATACCTCCCTTACCAAGGGCAGCGGGAGGTAAAAAGGTCTTCCTCTTCAGAACCTGAGCCATGGACACAATGTACGAGTAAATATCCTTAAAGATGTTACTCGAAATTGAAACAGACTGTACAGGTGTCTCATTTTCTATGTTTTCACCTTCCGTCACCTTCAGGTAAGGAAGGTATTGTCTTTGGTCAAAAAATTCGGTGGTGAGTTTTTGATGAATAAGCACGTTTTAGGGTCCCTACAATACGATTTTACTATTTTTACGATGATGTCTGTATGTGTGTGTGTGTGTGTGTGTGTGTGTGTGTGTGTGTGTGTGTGTGTGTGTGTGTGTGTGTGTATGTGTGTGTGTGTGTGTGTGTGCGCGTGCGTGCGTGCGTGCGTGCGTGCGTGCGTGTGTGTGTGTGTTTATGTATGTGTGTGTGTGTGTGTGTGTGTGTGTGTGTGTGTGTGTGTGTGTGTGTGTGTGTGTGTGTGTGTGTGTGTGTGTGTGTGTGTGTAACAAAATTTTCGTCTACGATAACTTCCATACTACAATTCTAAAAATTATAATTCTTTCGTATTTCTCTTCGTTACATCCATGCGAAGAGCTGATTAGATTTTGGTTAGAATTGGGCAACCGGAAGTACCCTCATTTGAAGATTTTAACAGTTTTTCTTGAAAAAACTATGTTAAATATCATTTTTTCACATTTAATGTTATTATAAATATTAAAGAATATTTTATTTTCTATACGATTTGATTGCATTTTATACCTAATATTAAATGGATATAGAGTTAAAAAATTATAAAGAAATTAAATTTCATAAAGTAGCCATAGCTGAGGAAACAGCTACTATATTAAGAAAATTTTGATTGAAAGATGTCAGTGTCAAGTGAAATTGACATAGTGTGTTTGTCTTATAATTTTACTGGAAATAGGTATAGGATCTTTTGCTTTCTGTATGGAATTTGTATAAAATACATACAACTGCTTTAAGGTAATGTACAAGAAATACCTAATAATAATAAATCTTTTATTTCTGCAGATACATTACACTGTATATAGAAAACGTCATAAAATAATAATTTTCTGTATGAAATTTGCATAAAATACATGCAACTGCCGGAAGGTAATGTACAAGAAATAGAATATTTAATTTAGCAAGGAACTTTCCGTATGAAATTTGTACAAAATACATAGAACTGACGGAAGGTAATGTGCTGGACACATCAGATTTTTTTAAGGTATCTCGGGTAATATTAACGATAGATCAAAACCGTTTGCACATTGCAAGGTCAACTTTTTGAGTAAAGTCCTACATAATAATTTTTTTGATAGGGTCTCATTTATTTCGCATTTTAAATTCTCTGTAAACCAAAAAAATACAAGTTCAAAAAGTTATTTTGCTTACCCCACTGCAATACAAATAATTACAACAATTCACCAATAAACAGAGTGATGTTATATATATATATATATATATATATATATATATATATATATATATATATATATATATATATATATATATATACAAATTTAAGAAACACAAATTTTGCTATCCAATAGTAAACAAATATTCATGTTATATTATTAAAAAATACAATGAGGAATAATGAAAATATGACATTTTCATTAAATACAGAAGGCTTTCCATTACTATTTTTTGATTTAGACATACTAATACTAAATAAAAGGTATACCTAATAATGAAATAGATTGAAATGGATGAAATATTTACTTAATTAATTTTCTTTAAATTTGAAAGGTGTAATGTAAAAATAACGACCCGCAAAGCCTTCTGTATTTAATAAAAATGTAATACAATACATGTAAAGCGTATATACCTTAGTGAAGTTGAGGGTGTTCGATTGCGTGGCCGTCCAGTGTGTAAGTGGATGGATGTGACTGACAAGGTGCTAAAAGAAAGAATGTTTCCGAGTGGGAAGAGAAGAAGAGCGTGTATGAATGTGGCGAAAGAAGTGTGCTTAGAAAGGAATGTGTGGCGAAGGATGATTGTTTCGTAAGTATTATTGTGGTCCGGATGCGGTATTATCCTACCGATAATCGGTCACTTTCATATGTTAAGAGTGACGAATATTTATTGTATGATGACAGGTTAGTACTCGTAAGAATGTTGTTGAAAGAGATAGTGATTATTTTTGTGGTTGATATTATTATTGTTGATTCGGGTTTGTGCTAACCCACTAAGTGGGAAATGCGTGATTTTATGTATATATGTATGTATATGTGCATAATTTAAACAGTCGCCATTGTATTTTTTAATCATAAAACATGTGAATGTTTTTATACTATTGGGTAGAAAATTTCATGTATATTTCAAATTTGAATAAATATATAGGATGTTCTATTTGAAAATATAAAGTTATATACCATTGCGTAAAAAAAGAACAACTATAGAAACATTTATATTGGAGATTTATAGACATTTTAATATAAAATAACCTTCGTTTGAATTTTTTTTTGCATGCTATTTAAAATAATCGAGTTCTGTATACTGGGTGCCCGGGATAACTTTTCCAACATGGTGTTATCGAGAACCTATAAGAGATACGAAGTCAGTTAAATTAGACAAAAGTTACCCCGTAAAAAGTACATATAGGTCACTAGATGTAAAATAATGCTGGATTTTAATTTGCACATCTTGAAGGCACCTTTTTATGTTCTTTCGAATAAAGATGCTCAATTTTTTTTATCACTATTAGTTTTCGAGTTATGATGTCAAAGTTTTAATTTTTATATAGCGTATATTGGAAAGTTGCATGATTGAAAAGAGTATTTTTTTTAGCTTTCCAACCATTTGTAATTTGTCTGTTTTCATTTGTTTCTAACACCGTATCTCTTATAGTTCGCGAGATCCCCATGTTTCATCAGACACCTGTGGGCTCGCCTGTGGGTGTAATATGAATAATTTATACAAATCTCTCTTATCCAGAAAGCACAATTTCCTTCTTTTAACATTATTTTTTATTTATTTTTATTTTAGGTGACAGAAACTATAATGTTCCTAGCCTGAACCCGTTAAGATTAGACAAAGTCGAATTTAACGCAGGATCTTTGAGAGTATTCTTAACAGATATGAAAGTATATGGACTAGGAAATATTAAAATTGTTAACGTAGGGTAAGGGTAGGACATTATGTATGTAATTATACATTAGTTATTTCTGTACTAAGGATGCAAAATGCTACATTGTCGCACGAGCATGAAGTTTGAAGCTCGAAGAGCAGCTGAAAGCTTCAATGATGCGAGAGCGGCAATGTCATTTTGCACTCGTGGTACACACAGTATATTACATCCGAGGTGGGATATGTTTCATTACAGCCGAGGGTTCATGTACTCGTGAGATACAGCGCGAGGCTGTGATGAGACTCCCACCGAGGTAAGTATACTATTTTATTCACAATCATCTTTTTTAAATGAATAAATTTCAAAATAAATCAATGAGTTATAACTCTTAATTTTATTAATATTTTCGACAGATCTATTAAAATTTGTTTAGCCTACTTTATTATAAGGATGTATGACAATGTTGCTAGGCAACCCCTACATAAACATTTCCAACCCGTGGGGAGGAATTGAAATCCGTTGTTTTCAACCCAAGAGATTGTCATTACAGGCAGGACCCTATTTCCCAACCTTTAAAAGGTTAGGAATCGAAATATTACTATAATGATTGTGAATAAAATAATTTTTTCTATTATTTTCTTTCCAATGATGTATTTAACTTTTTAATATGACGCTCGAATAAAAAATATCTTTTTTCTATTTTGGTTCTTTAATATGTACTTTATGAAACCCATTTCGATGTCATAAAGTACTTCTTTATGACATCCAAATGAGTTTCATAAAGTACATATTAAAGAACCGAAATTGAAATTCCAGGACATGAAATAACATAATTTTTTGAAAAAATTACCAAAATAGAAAAAATAGTATAAAATACACGTTTTATAAGACATTTCAGCGCACTTGTCCCCTTAGAAAACTCGCGGCAAGCCGCTCGTTTCTAAGAATGACGCGTGCGCTAAAATCATGTCTTATGAAACTTGTATCTTAATGTACTATTAAAGAACTCGAAAGCCAACAGTGATTTTAAAAAATTAAAAGAGCATAAAGAAGTATTCTAACGATTAAAGAGTTTTGAACTAAAATCTAAAATCCTGTAATGTTTCATACGGAAGTTATTTATAAAAGGAAAAACTGTAAGATTTACATTTTCGCCTATATCTAATGACATATGTAATATACCACTATAGAAGAAGCCCTGCCGCACTAATGATATCGAAATTAATTTAGATATTTTATTTTTTAGAGTAATACCAGAAGAACAAAAAATGTTCTTTAATCTTATTGGGCCAGAATTGAATATGACATCACATTACAGAACTAAAGGAAGGATATTGTTACTTCCGATTGAAGGAGATGGACCATTAACCATCAGACTAAGTATGCTTTTTTGCAATTTATTTAATATTTTAGGCAACCATAACTACGTATCGTAAATCTACATACGACAATAGGCTACTTGCGTAACTTTTTGGTTTAATACTTTGGAAGAAAAGATCTGTACAAAGCAGATTGGCACACCCAGCAATCGGTAATAAGCCGTGATGATATATTTATTATATATTTATATTTAAGAAAAGATAAAAAGTTGCTATCCATATTTTTTGCAAAAATTTTATTAATTGGCCAGAAAAAATTAAAGAATTTGAATATTTAAATTACATATTCTTTTTTTAACAAAATCTTTATTTACATACATTTTCAACATAACATTAGCTATATATAGATACATATACAGGGTGTTTGGCGTAAGTCCAAGAAAATTTCATTTATCTTTAGAGATACAAGAAAATGTAAATAAGCAAACTTAATCTAGACAAAGGGGCTCATAAGATGAGCATAGCAAGAATTTTGCATCACTTCCGGTTACAGCGGAAATGAGTGCAACTTTAAACCTAGCATAGGGAATCTGTATTTTTATATTATTTTCCAGAATGTAAATAAAATTAGCTTCATAACGATACTAAAATATCATAGTTTTTCTTAAATCATTTGAAAACGGCGACCATTTATTTTTAAAATATGTATTAATAAAATTCCGTACAAAATTAAACATATCAAGCTATGAAATAATTTGAATACCTTAAATTAAATAACAAAATTGTTAGAGCACTTCAACTTTATGTAGATAAATACTTTTCTTTTGTTTTAAGGTAATAAAATTGTTTCATAGCTTGCTATGTTTAATTTTGTATGGAATTTTATTAATACATATTTTGAATAGTCATCTTTCGTGAATAATAGTATACAAATAAACAGTTGCGATTGTACATAACAGTGACACAGTGAGAGCCAACAAACTTGCAATGGACTTTTGTAATATGTTTAATCCCAAATTGCACTACGAATGTGTTGTAACAACTACTGCAGGGTATATCAATATACAAGGTGTTAATACTAAGTTGTAACACCCGAAAACGGCAGTTAGAAATCATTGCAACAAACAACTTTTCTTAATTAAATTTTTTGATTTAGAGCCCCAATTCATAGTTATTGGCGTTCTTTTGTTTTTCGAAAAATCGTCATTACTCCCTTATTTTAAAGAATATGTAAAAAATACAAAAACTTTCTGCATTTGCTTTCGGTTCTCTAAAACATTTGTATTTACAATTATTTCTATTTTATCAAATAACAAATTGGCGACGGATCAAAAATTTCAAAACGAGATATTATGAAAACCACTCGATCAATTTTTGAGAATAAAACATTTATAAAATCCTTACACTATCTAAATAAAAACTTTTTTTGGACAGATCGAAAAAAATGTTTCAGACAAATGTTATAGTTTAAGGGTTTTATAAATGTTTTATTTTCAAAAATCGATCGAGTGGTTTTCAAAAATCTCGTTTTGAAATTTTTGATCCGTCGCCATTTTGTTATTTGATAAAATAGAAAATAATTGTAAATACAAATGTTTTAGAGAACCGAAAGCAAATGCAGAAAGTTTATGTATGTTTTAAATATTCCTTAAAATAAGGGAGTAATGACGATTTTTCGAAAAACAAAAGAACGCCTATAACTATGAACTGGGGCTCCAAATCAAAAAAATTAACTAAGAAAGGTTGTTTGTTTCAATGAGTTCTAATTGCCGTTTTCGGGTGTTACAACTTAGTATTAACACGCTGTATATACTCACGTATACTTATGCAATACAAGCAGATCTATCCGCCATCTTAGATCCCAACGTTTGTGGTGCGTCAGTGCAAGCGTGGTGAAGGTATATATTGTAAGTAAAGCCACGATATCATGGTGTCGTCGGAGGTGCGTATTTTTTTTTTTTCGTTCAATTTCATGGCGGTGTTGCAAGCGTGGTTAGCGCAGCTTGGCAACAACTTATTTCAAATTTCAAAGTAGGTACCTACATAAATTGTACAATGATTTTACTTTCCTTAGCAGGAATTAGTTTTTCGACAAATTCCATATTTTTTTCTTTTTTCACTAAACCATACAAGGTGTGACATACACCAAAAATACGTTGTTAGTTCACAACAGTGAATATAGTTCAATATGCGCATGCGCGGATGTGAGACATATTCCATTTGCCACTTGGATCAGATCTAACTTACACTTTTGAATCAGTTCATTGATTTTGTCATTCCATTTGCACGGATCAGTTTACCCCCACCACTATTTACTGATCCTGCTCAGCACGAAGTAATCCTCAAAATACTTAGTGCAGTTTGTTCAGTTACGGATTAGTTTGGTTCAATTTAATAAAATTGTGGGTGATTTGAATACAATTTCTAAACATGGATACATTACAAGTATAATGAAGAAAATAATACAACGTATATATTAGAATAAAAAGAGTTACCAAAAGTGAATTTTTAACGAAGACTGAAAAGCCAAAAGCTATTATTTTGTTTTTACACACATATATGCATCATTCAGGAGGTACCTGAGAATTAATTTTTCTTTTTATTAAGTAGTTCTTTCTTTATAACTTACAAGTTTATGAAATATTTTATTTAAAACGGGTTTAAAGTTAGTTTTTTTTTAAATATATTATTAAATTATGATTTTACACTTCGTAACGTTCAAGTTTTGACAGATAATACAGTGTTGTCAAGTAATTTTTTTGCTTAAAGGTCACTGTTAGTTACCGTAGGTCATTTACTGACAGTAAGATAACATCAACTCTAAACACTAAAGGTCACCTTTAGCTAGAGACCATCTCTAAGCTATTTTAACGTTGACACAAGAATTTCTTTATTATTTTTTAATCAAATAGTGACATTAACCGTATGATGGTTGTTTCCTTTGCACATCTGAACTACTATTAAGTGAATTAATCTGAAAGCTTGGCAAATGGAATACTACTATGGTATGACTAGCGAATGAAAGTTGACGTTTAAATAATTTTATAAATGTGGTTTCTTTTGAAACTCTAGAGAAGAATAGAATTGTACGAAAGATTCAGGTATGAAATTTTTGCATGAACCCATTTAAATACTGGACTAGAAAATCACAGAAATACATTACTACAGGGGTGCATTTAAAATATTTTAAATATTTTTAGTTTATGTTGATTATAACAAAATAGTTTGATCTTTAAACTATTTAGTTTGGCGATTCTATGATATATGATTATTTTTAATTTCCTCTAAAAGTAATTCCGACTCAAGGGTTGCTTACACCTGAGACGAACATACATCCCTGAATCGTGTTGCTATAAGTTCATTTTAAATTCCTCCTGGTATTGAGTACAATTCTAATCTTCTGTAACGGAATACATAAGGGTCAGTTTCCTTTCAAATCAAATATAGGGAAATATTTTCAAAAGAAACCACATCTATTAAATAATCTAAACGTCAACTTTCATTCGCTAGTCATATCATACAAAATATTAAATATTTTCAACTTCTGGCAACATACCTGCAACACCATACCTTGGTGTTGGGTCTGACAAATGAAAGAATTCTATTGGTAAAATTTTCAACACCACTATGCAATCGAGGCATAAAATGCCCCTAACTGTAGCTATAACACCAGACATGAAATAATATATAAATTTGACAAATTTCCTACTGACTTGAACAGATGTAAAGGATGCTAATAAATTGTCGAAGAAAAGACGGGATTCCAACGCCTAGAAATGTTCTGTTTGACCTGGAACCTAAAATGAGCGATAGATCTGCTCTCCCTAGTGCTTTAGTGCCGTCCATGAAGTCATTAGCTGCACTAAGTGCAAAACTAAATATATAAATGGAAAGCGCTATAAAGTTTACTAGAGACATCTATCAATAAATATTATTTCTAGGGGATGGTGAGTACAACTGCACCGTTAATTTCGAGAATTTCTCATTTGATGCAAAAGCACCAATCAAATTCAAAAGTTCCCACGTTCAATTTTATGTGCAAGACTCCTACTATAATTTTGAGAATCTTTTCGGAGGCAACAAACAACTAGGTACAGTTGGACAAGCACTGAACGATCTTTAAAATATCTATTGTTTATTAATTTTATATTTGTTTATTATAGGGGAAAATATAAACAAAGTTTTGAACGAAAACCACGAAAACTTGAATACGGAATTTAACAGTGTCTTCGCTGAAACTATTAATAGTGTTGTAGAAACTATTGCAAGGGGTGTAATAAATGATATTTTCTTCAGAGATGTATTTTTACCATAGATAAATTGTGATTGTTAAATATGTAGGTAGAGAAATAAATAATTATTAGATATTAGCCAACATCTATTATTATCCTTTTTGTTTATACTAGAGCCACAATATACGAGCCCAACCTCTTTTATAATGTCATGATATAGATCAACCAGTTTATATTTTCAACAAATTATAACACTTGCACAAATGGTTAAAAATTTCTACAATTTTTTTCCAGATATTGTAAATATACCTATAATTGCGTAGGCTTCCACAGTCTGAGTCATGAGAAATATAGATTTAAAATTTAAAAAAAAGAAAAACTGTCGGCCAAATACGGTTCGACCGGCATTTTAAGGGTCATCTTCTAGCTTCTTCTGGGACCCTTTACTTTCGGCACAATGAAAATCAATTTCGTAAAAACCCATTGCATGTAGTAAAGTAAAACATACCTTGCAAGACAATATGGAACAATACTCACAGAAAAATTTGCAGGGCTTAGGGATCAATGTCTAATAGAATTAAAGCTCGTATTACTAATAAAGGCGATGTAAACCAATATTAAATGGCGGAATACTTGAATAGCATATTCAATTTTTGTATGTTCAAAATCTATATTTTAAACTAGTGAAAAAATTGGAAGAAATTTCTCACTAATTGTGTAAGTTTTATAACTTGTTTGTTGAAAATGTAAAACGGCCAGAATATTATGGGTTTGGGTCGTAACTATGTATTGAGAATGAAAATCAGGAAGGCCGTAGAAGTCAAGTTAAGCAAAAATTAAGTTAGTTACCACTCAATCTCAAAACAGGTTTAAGTGCTTATGAGTGAAAAAAAAAATAGATTCTGTTTTTAATTAACAAGCTTCTTCTTTGGCTACAATTTACCGCTGTGTAAAGATTTCGTATGAAAAAATAATTCTGTTCAGTACAAAAAATGAGCAGAGTGTCCTCCGATAGCTGTTATCAAAATAAAACAAAAAATTCTGCTAAGAAAATAGTCGAACAACATAATAGAGTTACTTCTACGGTAATAAAGATTGGATCCTCAGCTACTAATGGAATTAGATTAGCTGCATTTACAAAATACAGAAGAATTCGCCAACAATCTTTAACACTAAATACCAGTTTTTTTCCCAAAAATTGTTACAAGTGATGAAACTTTTTTCGCCGTAATCACAGACCAAGAGCATCGTGTATGGATTTATAAAAAATGAGCAAACACCAATAATAACGATGAAGCAGCGAACCAGGAAAAAAGTAATGTATTGCGCGTCCAAATTATCAAGATATGGTGATGGCGCTGTCAACAAATATCAAAATCTGTACAAAAGGAACACTTTTCGCTAGACTCCAGAAGAATAGCATTACTGGGAAAGATATTTACTTCAATTCTTGATTTATTTTGTTTTAGTTTAGTGTTTTTTCATTTATTTCAATAGAGTTTAATTTCTAATAAGTGCATTTTTACCTTCCGTCACCTTTAGGTAAGGAAGGTATTGTCTTTGGTCAAAAAATTCGGTGGTAATTTTTGATGAATAAGCACGTTATAGTTGTTAATTTTTATTAGTAACAGTATTTGTAAATTACATTTTTAAATTTTCGATAGATTTAGTTTCTAATGTAGTAATTCTAGTTAGTTTAAAATTTAAAATAATTTCCCTTTCAGTTAAACTGAATGGATCTTGCGCATCCCTAATCGTTCGTCTATTCAATCGAATTTCTTCCCCTCTTTCCACTGTCAAAAATATTTGTACATCATTATGAAGATTATGAAAATAAAAAAAGTCAACAATGCAAAAGAATATACGTAAAAAAGAATATAAAAGGAATTTGCGAAAAAATGAATATAAAGAAAAAAAGGAGAGTAGAAAAAGAAAATTTCAGGATATTGAATATAAAGAAAATGTTTGTATTGTACATAATTTATATTAAAATATCCCATAGATTTTGCAAATATATGTGAGAATTATTTTGTAGTGAGACATGAATATATGAATTTGTCTTTAAAAATATTTTTTGTTTTATGCGTACAACCAGGTAAAATATCTGGCGAGAGGTTATATGCTGACCACATCAGATTTTTAACACTGGTGTCACAGTAGGTTTGTAGAAAAAATATTTAATAATAATGTCTTCTTTTTCTGAAACCGATAAACTATTGAACAAACTACGGGTGTTATGTATCTCTACAAGCTCGGATTTCAAACCGACATGTGCGGCAGTTATAATACTCATAACATTCCTATCATTTGATCTATTGTGATTGTGGAACAAGTTCTTCATTGTGTTTAATTCACTTAAATTACAAAAATATTCCAGAAGAAATGCAGAACAACCAAGTATGTATTTGAATTTCTGTTAATTTTGATATCTTAATTGACACTAGTGACATTGACAGTGGAAAATAGGTGTACGCAATTTTTTTGCAAGCCAGTGTACATCATGATGTGTCTGCCGTAGGGCAGTATCAACCAATCAACTCTTTAGTTATTGACGAAAAAAAAAAAATATAAGTAAAAGAACATCTGCCTTGCTCACTTGATTTGGCAATGTGCGACTTTTGGCTATTTACTCGGCAGAAGTTTTTTCGTGTGAGAATAGATTGATACTACAATTATTCATGATTATTTTGAAAGCATTTAAAATTCCAGGGAAAAATTCTGATGTATATTATTGTTGAAGGAAACTACTTTGAACATATTTAAGATAAAATTCTAAAAAATATGAATCATGTGTGTTATTCTCAGCAATTGTTCCGGGATAGCGTAACCTCGTCTCGTATTTGTAAGATAATTTTATTTAGACAGAATAAAAAAATTTATAAATAAAAACTTATCAGTAAAACAAATTATACAATTATGTAATAAGTAGCACAAATATAAAATCAATTTAAATCTTGTTTATGTTCTATTTACATCAATCAACACTCGTAAACTTTTTGTTATGTTAACTAATTTTCATGGTCATGACAACATGTCAAAAAACCTGCTTTAAACGAAAGTAAAAGTTACGTAATCGACAAAAACTACATAAATTGAAATTGAAAGTAGCTTCTTAATTATCTAGTTTTTTTTTCTTAATTAAGAAGATGTTTTTTTTTAGATAAAATAAACAACATTTAATACTATTCAAGGTTAATATTTTTACCAAAAACACTTATTGATATTAATTAATAATGTATTAACTAGCATGAATCAAGTAAGAAAGAAGTTCAAGTCGTTTACAATATAAATAAAAAATACAATTTTTACTTTCCGTCACCTTTAGGTAAAGCTGGGCATACACGGTACGGTTTATTGGAAGGTGGGCCTTCCGGCTCCTAAACCGGAAGGCTAAACCTGTACTCTCGGTTGAGACATACATGCTACGTTTTTTAGTCAGTTTTTAGGTAAAGGTCACACTGCATTAATCAACATCCATCGACCCACGCGTATTGACTACCATGAACCGTTTTTTCTCGTGAGTGGTCACACTGCTGCATC